>ML790828.1:394638-415050 GCA_009831015.1 Picea engelmannii
TTCAACGAGAGGTTTGGTGAAGATATCAACAACTTGATATTTTGTTCTAAAATATTCAAGAGAGAAAATGTTCTTGTGAACCAACTATCTCAAGTAGTGAGCATGGAGCTCAACATGCTCCATCATACTATGGGAAACAAGATTTTCAACAAGTTGTATAGTACTCTGGTTATCAAAGTAGATTGTAGTCGACATATGAATAGGAAGGCCAAGTTGTCCCAAAAAATGGTGAATCCATACTGCTTCAGTACCTACTTAAATGAAACCATGGTATTCTTCTTCTGTAGTCGACAAAGAGACTATCTTTTGTTTCTTGAATGACCACACCAAATTTCCAGTGCTATAGAGAAACACATAGCCATAAGTGTACTTCCAATCGTCACCATTGCCATCCCAGTCGAAGTTAGTGAAGCCTACTATCGAATCTAAACTTCGACAATACTTGATACCAAAATGAGTGGTACCATTTCAATAGTGAACAATTCGTTTGGGTGATTTCTAGTGGCTTTCTTTAGGGTCCTGCATAAACCGAGAAACCACACTAACAACAAAGGAAATGCCAGATCGATTATGAATAAGATAAATAAGATTGTCGACCAATTGTCAATTAAGAAGGTATCATCGATTGTGGGTGCGTGACAGGTTTTAGTAAGATTTATTTCAAATTGAAAATGAGTATCACAAGGATTGCAATCAACCATCTTAAAACATGTCAACGAATACATCACATATTTAGACTGAGAAATGAAAAACCCATCACAAAGTGGTAAGAATTGAAGACCCAAAAAATAATGCAAACTACCAATATTTGTCATATCAAAGGAGTTGGCAAGTTGTTTCTTCAATCTAAGGATGAGATCATTTTTATTGACAACAATGAGCAATTCATCTACATGTACAACAACAATCAAAGTGTCTCCATTGGTGTGGAGAACATACAAGCTGTGATTAGATTCACATTGTTTGAAACCAAGTCAAAGAAAGAAATTGTTGATATTAGCATAACGAGCTTGGAGAGATTACTTCAAACCATAAAGCAACTTCTTGAGTTGACAAACCAAATTTGAATCTGTCACAAAATTGGGTAGTTGTTCCATTAAAATTTCTTCAGACAGATCTCCATGAAGAAAGACACTCTTCACATCCATCTGATGGATTTTCCATCCAAAACGAGCAATAAGGGAAAGAATCAGTCGAATCGAGTTCATCTTTGTGACAAGAGAAAAGGTTTCATTGTAGTCAATGCCTTCTTTTTGATAAAATCATTTCCCAACCAAGCATGCTTTATGTTGCTCAACAACACCTTCAGAGGTAAATTCGGTCCTACAAACCCATCGACACTTGACAATGTTCTTTTCTTGAGGACCAGGAACCAAGTCCAAACTGTAATTCTTTGACAAAGAATCAATTTATGTCTTCATTTCCTGCTCCCATTCAGGTCATCCTTCAACATCTTAGTAGGTGGCAGGGTCAGAATTTTCAAGCACATGAGTCATCAAGGAAACAATGGCATGTTTCTTTTGACTTCAAGTTTTTCATCCACAGGAGGCATCTCTAGCATCATCTCTGGAAACATCAATTGTATTGGCAGCCCATTTTGGTAGACAAGAGATAGGTGAACCTTTGTTCATGTCAACAGGTCGATCAGAATTTGGATGGCCTTCATTCGGTGGCCTAGATGAAACATAGGATGATGGACTAGTCGACTCGAAGGTCGAGGGTCTAGTCAGAACATGAAGAAAGTTTGATTGTCTAGTCAAAGGACTGAAGTATGGAACATGAACACCAATGTTAGAGACAACATCAAAGAGATCATCATGTAGCAATCCAAAGGATGCATTTAAAACTTAACTCTAGAATACTTCTCATCAAACCGAACATTTCGTCTAGTAATGATTTTCCATTTAACGAGATCAAACAGTCAATAGGATTTCGAATCTTCAGAGTATCCCATAAGATGCAAGCATGGATCTTTGCATCCAATTTATTTCTACAATCATAGGGAATGTGAGCCCGGGAAACACAACCAAACACATGGAGGTGGCCAATTGAAGGCTTCTTCCCATACCATCGTTCGACTAGATTCATGGAAGGAACAATTAGAGTCGAGATGTGATTGAGAATATAATTTGCACAATATACTACTTCAGCCTAGAAGCGAGGAGGAATATATTTGGTCTGCAAAAGACAACTATCCATTTCTACTAATGGCTGATTTTTTCGTTCTGCAACACCATTCTGATGAGGAGTGTGAGAAATTGATTGTTGCCAATCAATACCATATTGAAGTAGGTATTATTCAAAAGGTCGATTTACATACTCACCGCCATTTTTTGATATCAAGCATTTGATGGGTCAACCACATTACTTTTTAGGAAGATCCAAAAACTCCTTGAACTTCTCAAATATAAGGTTCTTATTCTTCAAAAAGTAAACCCTTGTATAGTGAGAGAAATCATCAATGAAAATCAAAAAGTACCCTGCACCTGCCAATGAAGGTAGATTGATGCAAAATACATCATTGTGAACCAATTCCATTAGGTTATGTGCATGATTTACCAGAGTCAAATGGTGCTTGGTGATCCTTCCCAAGTACATAGCCCTTACAAACTGATTCAGGGGGAAACACCTTTGACGAACCAACAACCATGTTCTCAGTTGTTAGTACCTACAGAATTCATAAATTTAGATGTCTGAGTCACTCATGCCAGATTCGACTTATATCATCAGTGTGAGAAATAAGTGTAGTCGGTTCGATTCCAGGTCGATTCGACTCACGAAACTTGAAAAAATTATCCGTCGGGTCAAAAATTCTGCCAACAGCAATCGATTTACCTTTATTCAAATCACGAACATAGAAATGATCTGGCAAAAATTCCACAATCTTATCGTTCTGTACCAATTAAGAAATAGACAACAAATTGGGATTGCGATTTGGCACATCATAGACGTCAACAATCTTCCCATGTTGATAAGCAACATCACCCTGACCAACAACATCCAAAGCAAAATCATCAACAACATAGATTTTACTCTCCTCGTCCTTATTCAGCCTCGTGAACAAAGAAGCATCCTTATCCATGTGGTGAGTGCACCCAAAGTCGACTACCCATTCGTTATGTGAAGAATGAGACAACAACGCCTAGGAAGTCTCAACTTGGAAGGTGAAATTATCAGCAGGTCGGCATACAACAGACATATCTCCTTCAAGGCGTTTAACCTTCTCCTCTAAATTAATCTGTTGGCTTATTATAACATGATTTCTTCACATGTCCAGTCTTTCCACAATACTGACATGTCTTATTCTTTCGAATTTGTTGTGGTTCATTGTAATATACCAGATATAAAATGTATGCAGAAAAAAAATAAAATGTTAGAAATGGCAGAATGACAACAATATAACCAGAACATTCACCACAATAGCACTGGAATGATAAGATAATAATAACAGAATAGAACTTTGAATCTGAAAGAAATGTTCACAGGCCTCTCCAAGGGGGCAACCTCCAGTTGAGCGGAGCTCTATTACAATAATATCCAAGCTAGGGTTCTCATACCCTCGACTCCTATTTATACTAAAAAGAAGCATCTAGAGGAAGATCCTTCTAGAAGCGAAAGCTTCTATTAGGTCTTCTTACATCTGCCTTATTCTATTTTATTGAAAGGCCTTATTAATATTTACCTTTATTACATTCGAATATATTGTTCTACCTATGTGCAGGTTAGGACCCTAACATGTCCGGCCCCTTAAAAACAATATTGTCCTCAAGGCTTGAGATGAGGAAATTGTTGCAGAATGGTAGCTAGTTCCCAAGTAGCATTTGTTGGAGTTGTATCTTTCCACTAGACTAGCACTTCCGTGATGGTTCTTTGACGTAGGCGACGCTCACACTGGTCCAAAATTGCTTCTGGCTATAGCCAAATGGATCCTTCTTCAACTAACTCTGGAAGGTTGGTTTGAATTTGGCACTTAGCTCCAATCACCTTCTTTAAGCATGAAACATGAAAAACAGGATGTAGCTTCGAATGGCTGGGAAAGCTAACTGATAGGATACTTGTCCCACATGCTTGAGAATGGTATAAGGACCATAAAATTTGGGCCCTAGCTTCTGAAAATGCTCGGCCTTGACGAAAGTTTGCTTGTAAGGTTGCAGTCGAAGAAACACCTGATCCCCTTTTGCAAATTGACGTTCAAAGCGACCTTGATCTGCTTGTTGCTTCATACAATTCTGTACCATGACCAAATTCTCTTTGAGGGTATGGAGAAAATCCTCTCAAGCTGTAAGTGTTAGGTCAACCGCCTGGACCTTCAAGGAACCCGGTAAGTATGAGAGAACTGAATGTGGCTTATGTCCATATACTTCTTCAAAAGGAGTCACGTGTGTAGTTGTATGGTATGAAGAGTTGTACCACCATTAAGCTAGGGGTAACCATTGAGCCCACTGATTTTTATTTTCCGAGGTAAAACAACTCAAATATGTTTCCAAACACTTGTTGACAACTTCTGTTTGGCCATCAGTCTAGGGATGATAAGTTGTGCTGAGATGCAATTCGGTGCCTTGTATCATGAACAGTTCTTGCCAAAAATTGCTTGTAAAAGTTGGGTCGCGATCAGAAACAATAGAGTGCGGCATACCATGAAGCTTGAAGACCTAATCCATGAAAATTTGAGCCACTGTGGATGTTGTAAATGGGTGTTGAAGGGTGCAGAAATGAGCATACTTGGAAAGGCGATCAAAAACCACCATGATGACTGATTTATTTCCCAATTTGGGTAAGCCTGTAATAAAATCCATAGAGATATCCTTCCAATTAGCAGGTGGAATCGGGAGCAGTTGTAGTGTGCCCAGAGATTTGACTGTTTCTCCCTTGTTGTGTTGACACACATCACATTCAACGACAAAATTATGAATGTCCTGTTTCATACCATCCCAGAAAAAGGAACGTTTGACCCTGTCATAGGTTTTGGTGAACCCGGAGTGCCCTATTGTGGGTGTAGCATGAAGCTCAGAAAGTACCATGGATTTAAGATTTGATTGTTTACTTAAATACAAACGACCTTTGTATCGAAGTTCATCATGGAGCCAAGAGTACCCTGGGGAAGCTGGAGCATTGGACTGCAATTATTGGATCAATTGTGAACTTTTGGGATCTTGTAGCCATTCCTGGCGAACGACTTGGAGCCAATCTGGGACAATGAATGAAAGAGAAAAAAGGGATCCTTTATCTTCATATTTGCGGGAAAGTGCATACGCAACCCAATTGTCTTTGCCTTTATTGTAAATGATCTCATAATCATATCCAAAGAGCTTAGTCACTCATTTTTGTTGTTCTAGGGAGGAAATGCATTGTTCTAGAAAATACTTGAGTCTTTGATGGTCTGTCTTAATTTGGAAACGTTGCCCCAATAGATAAGGGTGCCACAGATCAACGACATGCAGAATAGCCAACATTTCCTTTTCATAGATGGATTTCCCTAGATTTCTTTCAGATAGTTGCTTGCTGGTAAAGGCCAAAGGTCGACCCTCTTGCATAAGGACAACACCAATTCCTTTCCCTGAGACATCACATTCCAACACAAAAGTCTTTGTGAAATAAAAAAGGGCGAGGACTGGAGTGGTGCACATGGCCATCTTCAAGGTTTGAAAAGCTTGAGCAGCGGCTAGAGTCCAAGTGAAAGAGTTATTTTTTAGGAGAGTAATGAGAGGTGTTGCAATCTTCCCATATTTCTTAACAAACTTGTGATAATACCATGTTAAGCCCAAAAATCCATGCAAGCTCTTAAGATTCTTTCGGTGAGGCCAATCTTGCATAGATTCAATCTTTCTAGGATCCACCCTGGCGCCATCCTTGCCAACCAAATGACCCAAGTATTCTACTTCTGAGGCACCAAAAACACATTTAGACTATTTCAGGAAAAGTTGGTGCTGAGAGAGTAGATGGAGAACTTGATCCACATGAGCAAGATAGTGTGTCCAAGTTTTGCTATAGATGAGGATATCATCAAAGAAAACTAAGACAAAATGGCAGAGAAAATGATGGAAGACATGATTCATGTGGCTTTGGAAGGTGGAGGGGGCATGACCAAAAACTCATAGTGGCCCTCATGAGTTCTAAAGGCAGTCTTGGGAATGTCTGCCTCTTTCATATGTATCTGGTGGTAGCCCGAACGAAGATCCAGTTTAGTCAAGAATTGGGCGCCACTCAATTCATCCAGGAGGACATCAATGACAGGAATGGAGAATTTGTCTTTGATGGTAAGTTTGTCGAGGGCACGGAAGTCAGGACACATTCGCCAAGAACCTTCTTTCTTCAGGACCATGACCACAGGAGAAGAGTAGGGGCTTGTACTAGGGAGGATAACGCCTGCATTAAGGAGTTCCTGGACCATTTTCTCAATTTCATTTTTTTGGGAAAAGGGGTGACGATACAGACGGATATTGGGAGGAAGGCTTGTTAGCCTATGTCTTACCTTTACCAATCACTATGTCTAAATTGTCACCTATATTTGTATTATTCATTTAGGAAATTAGTAATATATCCTCAAGTGATGACTAATGATTTAGTTAAGATTTCCTAGCCTAGTCATCATGCATGATTTTAGGATCTAGAGAAAATCTCTCTATGAGGTGGCATCACCCATTGTACTATAAATATGTAACATTGGAGTGAATACAATTAGTGTTGGATAATATGCCTTTTCCACCATGTTGTTATTCTTGTTTATGTTTTATCAATTGGTATTAGAGCCATGGTGAAAAGAGTATGAAAGTATGAAAGTATCATATCTCTTATAGTTCTTAAGGGCCTGGTAGTCTTGAGAGCCATGATAGTTTTTCATGAAAACAGAGTATTTTGGATGTTGACAAAAATCTGAAGAGTACAAACTGCCTTTCACTAATAAAGAGGAATGAGAGAAAGAAACTGAAACCAGAGTGTGCATGTTCCAATCCAACGTGAGGGACTGGGCGAAGGAGAACACCGTCGATGTGGTATGGAACTTAGGTACATTATTTTCTATCATTTCAGTACTGTATGTGAGTTCATGTTATGAGATCTATTTTGTGTTGTGTGTATCAATTCTTCAAGATGATAATTACATGTAGTACCTGCACAAAATCACCCCAAGAATTTCCAGGAATTATGGTTTTCAAATCTATGTCAAATGCCCAACTAAATTTGGCTTTAGGGTCTACTTTATTAAAAAAAATTGTATCGGATCTCACACATCTCTTCAAGGATCTGTGTTATATCTGTTGATTAGAGAAAGGATAGATATTGTCTATCATTATGGATTTGCACCTTTCAGACTACGATGATCCGATCTTTTCTCATTCACCATGTATATGTAGACAATAATCTGGAATACCTTCACAGTCAACTACAACATATATTAGGTACATGAATTTCTTGTCGAAGGGTTAGTGAGCGTCGTGTTGAGCCATGTCCTCAGATCGGCTATCCTCTGCCTCCAATCTTGCTCTACCAGTACTGAAACCGAAGAGCTAAGTTGATCCACTGTATCAATCAAAAGTTTCCAGCAATCTTCAATGGCGTCGAGGCTCTTGCCTATAATTGTTCTGTATAGATCCATGGTGAATTGAGTAACCCTAATGGCCTCATCACGACTAACCTCCACTATGATTATTACAAGCTAGCTCATGTTTGCCCGCAGATATCCTGCACACGACCGGAAAGCCAACATACATAGGTCGTGATGGGATGTTGAGTTGTAGATCTTGCGGATGAGATCTAGGGATTGAATCTGATTATGGCCAGAAATCAACGATCTACTCAATTTGTATGTATAAGACCAGTGTGATCTACTTCATTAATCTAATTAGCAAAGTGAAGTTTGGAACTTATCGTTCATAGCTGGAAATGAAAAGTGCACATGTTGACTTGGAAGAGGTATTCAAATAAATGTTTTGGCAACAAATTGTTCCAGCGATACAATTCGTCCACAACAAATCTGTTCCACATGCCTATGCCCATGCCCAACAATCCATCCTATAGAGGTTGAAGCAATCAAATATCTGAAGTATTGCTTGATACGTGGAAATTTTCAGTTGAAGTGAAGCATAGCATAACATCTCCATGTGACATAGAATCAATGACCAAAATCGTTTATTCTAGATCGCGCCTCTTCTCAGCTGAAAAACGAATCTGTTGAAGAATGAAATGGCCCAAATCAGCAGCACAATGCCACTAATTGTTCATACCATCATGTGTTTTGTCTTTGAGAATGGAGCACAGCTCCCATGCACAGATGTCACTCAAATACGTAGATTTGGATAATGCCACTACCCACCATAAATGTTGAAGCAATCTAACGCTCCAAGTTTCTTCCACGTTGATGGTATCATTCCTGCCAATCCACAATTCGCTCAACAATCTGCTGGAAATGTGCAACAGATATGTGGTTGAATGGTTCAAATGGCACTTTAACTTTGACACCTAGTTCATGGTAAAAGTATCAAGTGGCATTTTTTATATTAAAATAAAATAAAACATTCCATGCACAACTTTATGCAAACCTCTTAAGAAGTCATTTACGTAAAGTTTAAGATTTAGACTTGAAGTTGTTTTCTTTTTAAACATGGAGTGTAAAAGTGTTTAAAACACTATCACTTTAGTTTGAGTGATAATTATTTTTTAATGTTTTAACTTTTTTTTTTTTTTTTTTATATATAGAAAAAGTAAAACATTCATTTTGTAATCTCAAAAGGTATTGGGATATTTTTTGGATGTAGATCCAAAATTTGTAAAGGGATGATCTTATCATCTCTGTTAACATTTACAAAAAGAGTGGATTGTTGTTGCAATTAAATTCATGGCATTACAAAGTTTAGTTTGTTTTGAAGCTTAGCCAAAATGCTAAATTGCTTGGAGTTGAAAAGGTTGAAGTCTTGTAATAAAGTTTTTCTTTAGCACTAATTGAACTCTTGTAAAGGAAAAAAAATAAAAATCTTGATGTGCATTCCGGCTTAAATTTTGTAGAATGAGGAGAAAGGAAGCTTAGTTTAAAGCTTCATGTAACATCTCGATTAATAAAATTATTATTTTTTGTGTGTGGTGATTGTGTCCTAGATCCGCCTGAAATTGAATAAGGGGATCTTAGGTACACCTTGTGAAGTGTGCGTTGGTGATCTTTTCATGGAGGCTTATATTGTTTATTGTCTAGTTTTGACATAAACACAATTGCAATTTTAGCATTAAATGCAACACAAACAAATTTAGACACACAAATTAATGACAATCAAGTACATATGATCAAGCATATGTGAAGAACATTCTCAAGCATTCAAGTCGTTAACCACATCAGTAATGGACAAATCAAAGTTTTTTCGAAATCAACACATCATGGAGCATTTGAAGTTAAATTGTAACTTGCAAACAATGTTTGTTGTAAGATTACTTAATCATGATTTATTGTAACTTGCAAATTGTCCTTTTGTAAGTTTACTTGTCTTTTTGAAATCAAGTTGAGTTGAATTAAATTTGTCATAAGGTGCATTTTCGGCTAAGCCCGACACCCTAGAGTCATTTTGAGTCGTAATTGACAAGGATGAGTACTTGAAACTCAAATCATTGTAATACTTTAGGATGCATTTTCAGTGGTAGTCGACATCCTCAACTTCCTAGAAGCAAGTTCAAGCAAACAAATTCAAGAAAACAAATTCAAGCAAGCTTGAAGTTCAAGCGAGTGATTCAAGTGAGCAAGTTGCAGATAAGCCTTCTTCTGTCGAGTCAAATTATAATCAGGATCTACCTGCACAAGGAGACTTCATTTAGTGTTTTTAAATGGTTCGAAATCTTGAATTATTAGAGTTACTGAACACTCTAATAAACACTACTGAAGACAACACAATGATATTGAACAAAGAAACTCTTGAATCAGTGCTAACTTGTTTGCAAGTGATGCAAGCTAAAGTTAGACTTCTTCAATCTCTATCCTGGCTATTGAATGATGAGTTGATAGATCTCAAAAATCAACATCCAATGAAGTGTTCTGAACTAGTTTTTGTTCAAAACAACCCTCTCTATGATGATGATGATAATGTTTTTGATCAACAATCAGTGAAAGAACAACATAGTGATACAACTTCAGAATCGGTTTCAGACGAAGTTGAATCTATTCATGAACCTACATTTCAAGAGTTTTCTTTTGATTTCAGTGAAGAAAACCTTTCAATGTTGCAACAACATGCAGTAAATCCACTTCCACGGATTTCAATGCAATAGGTTCAAAATACTCTTTCCAAGCGCATCATCAGACCTTGGGAAGAAATCATCTACAACAATAATAGAACAAGACTTGGATATGACAAGGAAGTTACCTTTCATATTCCTGATTATTCAAGACCAATCAAGTTCCAAAGTGTTGGATTCCTTCAAGAAGATTCATTTTCACATGTTCCAGTTCAACATCAGAATGATAAGTGTCAACATTGTAATTGAGTTAGTCACAAGGAGAATCAATGTTTTGATCTCCATCCTTGCCAGCATTGTGGCAAGCATAACCATTCTTCAGACAAATGTTCAACACTGAAGAAACTCGCAAGATTGAAAATTCACTATGAGTGGATTGATCCTTGCCAGTGGTCATCAACAACCAAGCGATTATATAAGTCTTACCGAAGAATTAAATCTCTAGTAAAGACTAATCTTGTAGCACATAACATTTTTGTACCTCACATAAGTGGTCCCCTTATGGCATATCTTTTGAGCATGGCCCTCACGGGATGAGATAACATGTGGTTTTTTCTACATGCCCACTTTGTGTTGTACTCAAATGGAACAAGTATGGTACTCTCTTGAGCATAGAAGGGGGGAGTACAATGATGTAACTCTCATGCACCTTAAGGGGGGGAGTTCAAAATTCCTATGATGATGGTTCATGAAACCACTTGTGGTCTCTCCTTTTAGTTGACAAAGGGGGGAATTGATGATGGAATTGAGGATGGTTGTCAAACAAAAAGTTTTGACAACAACAAACATCAAGTATGCCAGATGGGCATGAAATTTTCCAAATGGGCAACTGCGGTCTGTAGATGACATAATTTGTCAGAATTGTGGTTCAATAAGTTTAATTTGAATCATACATAATTTGGATGTTAATTTTGATTTTGACAGCAATGATGTGGACGTTTGGTTCACATAGATGGTCATTCGACCTAGCAGAGGACAAGAGGATCCTTCTGCATTGCAGCTTGGCATTTGATTGAGTTGTCAGGAATTTTCAGGGATGTGTCAGACTAGAAGTTGATTCACTTCTCTTGGTTCACTCTCATCATATTGGAGTTTACATTAAGTGAAAAAATTGCATGCATTTTGGCTCACATGATCACATAGTGAGATTTTCCAGAGATGCCAGACTTTGGTAGGATTATGGTTCAATGACTTGAAATTGAATCATACACATTATACATTGGGATGTTGTTGGACACCTAAAAGTGTCTTAATTGGTCAGTGGTTATCCCAAACCAGAGATTTAGAGAGCACTTTCAGTGATGCATTGATAGTAGAGTGGTGATACTACATGTTCACCAATTAGTAGAAGACATCAGATTCTTCTTGCTAAAATACTTGGCAAAATGATCAAATTGTCAAGCAATCAGGGAATGTTCAGATATTGTAGCTATTCACTTCCATATCTCATCTCTCTTCCAGTTCATTTCAGATGAGCCATTCAACATCCAGATTGGCGGGTTTTTATGCAGTTCTTCATTGAGGCTCAACACATGAGTTTCAGTATGAAAACTTGGAATTGATACCAGTTTATGCTTTATTGTTGGTATTATTGATCGAACTTGTGATTGAGGGGGGGATTCTTAGCCTATGGCTTACCTTTACCAATAACTAAGTCTAAATTGTCACCTATATTTGTATTATTCATTTAGGATATTAGTAATATATCCTCAAGTGATGGCTAATGATTTAGTTAAGATTGCCTAGCCTAATCATCATGCATGATTTTAGGATCTAGAGAAAATCTCTCTATGAGGTGGCATCACACATTGTACTATAAATATGTAACATTGGAGTGAATACAATTAGTGTTGGCTAATATGCCTTTTCTGCCATGTTGTTATTATTGTTTATGTTTTATCAAGGCTTCCAGGTACAAGGGGAATGGAATGATCATGAACACCATGGGAAGGAGGGAGTCCTTGGGGAGTGGAAAAGACCAATTGATGTTTATAAAGGATGGCTTGGAGGTCTTGCGGGATCGAGGGTGTCTCTGTTGCTTGTATGGCATGGAGTTGGGCGATAACACCAGAATGACCTTTTTTGAGCAGCTTTTCCATGCAATGGGAACTAATGATCTCAGGTGAACCGATGGAGATGCCTTGGGACTTATATTGGTGGCCCTCCTGGTCAAATTGCATGGTTAAGTCTTTAAAATCCATGAGAATGGGACCCAAATTCCTTATCCAGTCTACACCCAACACAATGTCCCAACCTCCCATGTCGATAGCAAACATATGGGATTTCAGATGGTAGTCACCAATTTGGAGACGCACATTTTCACAAAGCCCTCCACATTTCATGGAACCACCATTGGAAATCATGATTTGGAAATTATTGACGACATAGATGTAGCAATGAGTTCCGTGGGCAATGCAGCGATGAATAAAATTATGGGTTCTACCATTATCAACCAGAATGATGACCTTCAGATGCTTGATGTAACCGATTAGCTTGAGGGTTTGGGGAGCAGAGAAGCCAGTGAGAGCATTGAGGGAAATGATCGGTTCTACTTTGGGAGGTTTGAGGGAGGGGTTGTATCAGTGGATTCAGGTGACTCAGACACAAAGGGAGTTTCTACATCCTCTTCCTAAATATCCTTGGAGATGGCCATAAAAAGCTTTTTTTCTTTACACTTGTGGCTCGGGAAATATTTGTCATCACAGTTATAAAAAAGGCCTTTGAGTTGGCGTTCAACCATTTCAAGCCTGGTCAATTTTTGGATCTTTAGTGGAGTAGAGGGAGTAGTGGGATTTACTAGTTTAGGGAGAGGGATAAAGGAGGGTTTTCGATTTTGAGAAGATACAACCTGTTGTGCTTCTTTATCTCTTTTAGTAGCCTCCACCCAACTTTGAGGCTGATTCATGAGGACATGGGCCCGAATCTCATCCTTGAGGACGCTGATAAAACACTCTCGAAAAAAGTCATCAGACATGCCCTCTGTTATAAAATCCATGCGCTCAAAGGCAACTATAAAGTATTCCATTGTTCCTAATTGTTTCAACTTTGTCAAACATCCCAAATGGTTGGTGTTAGTGTCAAAGTGTCCATAAATCTCTACAACAAAGTGTGTCCAAGCAATATACCCTTGACGAGAAGTTTTTCTCCATTGCCACCATTGCCACCGTTCTTGATCTAGATGGAGAACATCATACCAGAGTTTGGCCAAGTCATATGTAATGCCGTATAAAGAGAAATAATGTTCCATTTGGGTTACCCAACCAGTGGGTTTCGAGACATCAAATTTGGTCACATCCACCCGCGGAAGGTGTAGGTCACGTTGAAAGTGATGGTTCTGAAAGTTATGGGAATGAGAGGAAGGGTCACCTTCATGATGTGGAGGTGAGGAAGAGGAAGGGTTATCTATAGGGATATGTAGTTTGGTGCAGAGTGCCGAAAATACTTATTCAATATGGGTGGTGAGGTTTTGTTTGATTTCCTCCATTGAGGATTGCATGGTTGTATTGATGGCGCCAACATTGGCACTGAGCTGTTTCACTTCTTGTTGGGTTTTGATGAGACTAGATTGCAAGGTGTTGAAGCGAGCTTCCAAGTCTTGGCTACGGGTATGGGCCATGAGGATGGGGGAACTGAAAAGGGGCAGGCAGGGTAAAAAATTTTGCCGAAAAATGATATGGATGAATGTGATAAGGGCGAAGAGATGAATCCAATGGAATAGGTCTCAAATAATGGTGAAATTTTTTTGGTCTGAAGAATACTGCAGAGAGGAAATGCCCAAATGATTAACCAGAAAGAAATGTGTATTTACTTGGCAACCCGAACACAGTTGCGCAACAATAGATCTTGTCTGTTTTAATTTGTTTATGTTTATGTCCCCAAGGGTTAGGTATTCAAGGGTTCTACAAACAAGGGTTTTCCCTGTGTTATAACTCTCTGATATACGTGCGGGGTCCAACAGTAGTACTCGACCCAATATCTTAGGGCACTAACTAAGGAGGATAGACCGTACCCTTAACTGTACTACCCGACTACCCATGTACTAGAGAGTATCTTCCCGAGTGTTGTTCTCGATGACACTATAGCAGTCAGGCGGTTGATTGGTTTATCTAAAGAGGGCTCAGGTAATCTAGGTCGATCCATACACATGTGTTTTCTGATGCGCTACCACTCGAAGGGGTACCAAAAGGGGTTACAAGGGTGGCCAACAGATGTGCGCTTAAGTACCACTTGTATTTCCTGCGTGTAATCCCTCAACTGTGGGTTTATGCACGTAACGACAGATCTGTGTGGCTTAAAGATGTCGGAATATGTCTCTACCCTGAAAAAAAAAATTAACCCACACTTTATACCAAGGAAAGTGCTCTGATACCACTTGTAATATACCAGATATAAAATGTGTGCAAAACAGAAATAAAATACTAGAAATGGCAGAATAACAACAATATAACCAGAACATTCACCACAATAGCACTAAAATGATAAGATAATAATAACAGAATATCACTTTGAATCTGAAAGCAATGTTCACAGGCGTCTTCGAGGGGGAAACATCCAGTTGAGCAGAGCTCTATTACAATAATATCCAAGCTAGGGTTCTCATACCCTCGACTCCTATTTATACTAAAAAGAAGAATCTAGAGGAAGATCCTTCTAGAAGCAGAAGATTCTATTAGGTCTTCTTACATCCGCCTTATTCTATTTTATTGAAAGGCCTTATTAATATTGACCTTTAGTACATCTGAATATATTGTTCTACCTATGTGCGGGTTAGGACCTTAACATGCATCTACCTGTATCTAAGATTTATGGTCATGGTATGCAGGTTTCTGTGTAGAGGCATCAAACCATACGTTATCCCTGGAATCCATATTTCCCTTACCTTTGAGCAAGTGGGCTTGTTGTTTACCACCAAGCTTTATGCTTATCATTAATCAAAACACCACATAAAGCTTCAAAGGTGTAATCCTTACCATCTTCCTTGCATTTTTTCCATTTGGTTTGGAAATTCGACACGAACACATCGAATGGTGTTCTCAAGTTCATTTGGACCAACTCGAGGAGTTTTCCATCCTTATTCTGATATTTCTTTCCACATTCTCCAAATTTCAACTGGAATTCTTTGACACGCATCAAATAGTTATTCATTATGTCAAAAGAATGAGGATCGAGAGAGATCAACTCTTTATTCAACTGCATGATGTGGCTCTCGTCAACTCGATCGAACAATGAATTCATCTTCTTCCAAACTTGATGAGGACAATCGATTCCACTGAGGTGAAAATGAATCTCATGCGGGATGTCGGTAATGATAACTCCTACAACCTCATCCTTCTTTCCATCAACAACAAACTTTGCCTGAGCGTTTGTTGGATATGGAATTGAAACCTTCATGTATTTCCACAGTCCTTTTCTCTTCAATAGGGTTTTCATATCTAGTGCCCATAATACATAAATTGATCTATTCAAAACAATAGGATCAATCTTCGAAGCCATCTTCCATATCTACATAGACTAGTCTGTTTCAATAAGTTTTAATTGACAAACCACCGGCCCAGAGTCAATCACACAACATATATGACTCAACAAGGTTTGCAAATAATAGGTTGATTTTCAAACCATCGTCTCTGATACCATGTTGGGGAATGGGATGGAACATGACATGAAACAGAGAACACAGTACTACAAATAATCGAAGAGCAATACAAAGTTTTGAAGACAAAAAAGTGGTGTCTAAAGACACCGTTATAACACTTAAGAATAGTGCATTGTGATCATAACTAGTGTATGTTGCACATATTTATCCACGTGATCTATTGCACAATCTCTATTGTTGATAATGACCCAAGGGGTCTTCTTTTATAGTCTCAAAATATAACCAACTTCCATAGAATCCAAAATATTTTGTCCACATGTAACCGTCTGTTGTTAGAGTTGACTCCACCAAATCCGCTCTATCGAGTCGGCTTGACAAGACTCAACCCGAACGCCTACGCTTCCAACTCATAGTCGATTGTGTTGAAATAATGTAACTGTGAAGAGTATTCTTATTATTATTGTTATTTTATTCATTGGATTAATCCCCATTGTAGATTAATCATGTCGGTAATTGTATTAGGACCAAATCCCCTTTTGCGGATTGGTCATCGGACAATTGTAATAGGCAGAATAAGAACTTGGCCCCAACAGTTATTATTGAGACCCAGAATTAAATTAAAGGTGGGTTTACCCACCCAGAGTGAGAGGTCAGCCCTGCCAGTGAAACCCTTTCACACGTGCCAGTCTTGTATATATAGGGAGGCTAGCGCCTCACTTTAACACACAACTCACTTGCTCATTCTCTTATGAGGCAAGCTGCAATTACCAGTTGGAGAGAGGAGAAGAAGAGTGGTGCATCTTTTGAAGAGGACTATCTGTATTGGTTTGAGTTATCTCTTGAACATTGTATTGGCAATTTATGATAAGGAAGTTTTTGCTGGGTTTTCTTCCCCTAGAGGGTTTCCCAAGATAAATGTTGTGTCTCTTGTGAATGTGTATTTCTCAGTGATCTTGTTCTTATGATGCTCTTATCTATTGAAATGCAAAGAACTATAATAATGTCATAAACATTAACATAGTATCAGAGCCAACCTGAAGGAAGCATATTTTGCAAGAGGAAAAATGTCACTGTTACCGTACCCAAAAATTAGGGTTTTGCAAAAGTGAATCTTTTCAGCCCTAAAACCACCTAGAAAGATGAGCCCTCCCCCAAGGATCATTTTGGCACTTAGAGCACACCTTTTCAGTGGTTAGATCTTCTGGAAAGTGAAACCCTAGTTTCACAAAGTACCAGAAAACCAGAAAACTAGAGCACCAGAAGTACTAGAAGTACCAGAAGTACCAGAGTACCAAAAGTACCAGAAAACCAGAAACACCAGTCTAGAAATCCGTAGATCAAGTTTGAGGGGGTAAAATTTGAATTTTCGAAATTCTGAGTACACCATCATACTCGCCTCAACTCAGCGCATCTATCCCCTGGATCAGATTTTCAAAATTCGAAGTTTGAAAAATTAGGGTTTCCTCATAAAACCCTAAGTTGCAGTTGCAGTTGCAGTACCAGTTGTAGTTGCAGCCATAGAACTAGTTGCAGTTGCAGCTGTAGAACCAGTTGCAATCACCCTTGAAATTTTATCAAGAATTGGCAATGATTACCGTTGCTACCAGATGGAGCCACTACCTGCAAATGATATCAAAGGTATGTAGTTACATATGTTTAATGGTTAAACCCTAAAGAGTATTTGCAGGATAAGGGATCTCTTGCCATAGATCCAGAAGGATCTCAAGATCCAACACATTTAGAGGAATGATGCAACCTAGGTGTGATTATTCTGATATATATCTATTTATCATGACATTATCTTAATCAGTGTTGCATGTTGAAGCTATGATCAAATTATTAGAAGAATTGAAATTTGATCATAGAGCTTATCCTCTAACCTAACCTTTTGTCAAGTTAGCGTATTGTCTTAGTACAAAAGACAGGTTGAAGAAAGAACTCGTCACTTGAGTGAAGGAGACCTGGAAGAAAAGCAAACACTCACTCTTGAGGTCAAGGCTCCAGGTTTGATTAATCAGGATTCAAAGGTACACATGACAAGCTAATGAATTTAGTTGAGATAACAATCATCGTAAAGTATCATACTTGATAGCATGTGAGAATATAGAGGTAAATACTTTGCCTGATATGACTAACACCTCCTCTAGGAGAAACCTCGTGTGTTGGTTTCAGATTTCCATGGAAGAATGCTTGGTCACAACACTATGAGAGTGTTGAGCTCATTTTGTATTGTATTCCTTACCTTTAATCTTTACTTCAGATAAATTATAAGTGATAGCTCTAAAGGATCTACTGTGATGATTGTTCATGCTATTGCTTTATATTATAAAGAAGGATATTATTCTTGCTTGTTGTTTTGTTGACCTTGTTCCAGGTCACATGAGGAAGCTATAGTGAAGGTTGCAGAAGGCGACGTGCTAAAGGAGAGATCATAAATGAAGCAATCATCAATGGAAAAGAAGAAAGTGGGTCACTCAGAAGCTGCCATGACCCACACTATTGAAGAATCCATGCGAACTCTAGAAGATTAGCTCACATCAACTACAAGGTGCTACCATACATATGCAAAGCTGTCACAGGTTTACCAGAACTCAAAGGTGACCATGAAGGCATATGTGATGGATGTGCACAAGGGAAGAACGTCAAGAACCCGTTTCCGAAGAGGGGAAGCAAGGCAGAAGGAGTCCTAGAACTCATTCATTCAGATGTATGTGGCCCAATGCCATCATCCTCCAATAATGGGTATGTATACTATGTATCATTAATTAATGATTATTCTCATAAAAGACCTGGATATATTTGAAGTATTCAACAAGATCAAGGAATTCAAAGCCTTGATAAGAGAACCCTTCTATAAGGAAGATTAAGATACTCAGGTCAGATAATGGAGGATAATATACTTCAAAGGAGTTCGTAAACTTCTGTAGAGATGTTGGGATCAAGAGGGAACTCACTACTCTCTATAATCCTCAACAAAACGGTGTAGCTGAAAGGAAGAACAAAACAATTATGGAAGTTGTAAAGACCATGATTCACGATCAAGATCTTCCTATGTGCTTATGGGCATAAGCAATAATGGCAGTTGTTTATGTGCAGAACAGATTATCCCATAGTGCACTTGGGTTCAAGACCTCAGAAGAAATGTTCACCGGAAAGAAGCCAGAGGTAAGCCATCTCAAAATATTTGGCTGTCCAATGTTTATTCGTATACCGAAAGAGAAAAGAAACAAGTTGGAACCCTCCAGAAAGAAGGGAATATTTATGGTATACTGTGAGGTCTCCAAGGCCTTCAGAATCTACATACCTGGTCACCGCCACATTAATATCAACAGGGACGTGACCGTTGATGAAGAAGCAACAATTAAGAAATCAAGAATATGCCAGCTTAAAGAAGTATATGAAGAGGAACCCGAAATTCCTAGGATTGCAAGATCCGTGAGGGAAGTTCCCAGAACTGCAAAACCTGTAAGGGAAGTCATAACTTCCCCCAATGAGGAGACTCCTGAAGGCCACAACATAACAGAAGTTCAAGAACCTCCTCAAATGACCTTCTCCCATAAAAGAAAGCTTGCTTGGGCAAGAGAGCTTATTCAAGATGGAGAGAAGTATGGTGTTCCTGAAGGAACCACAAGATAGGTGAAAAGACCAAAGCCATTCTCCAGTTACACGGCTTTGATGTGCAATCTAATTGATGAAGAACCTACATGCTTTGAGGATGCCATTCAAAACAAGGAATGGGAAGATGCCATGACAGAGGAATACCAATCCATAATAAAGAATGATGTATGGGAAATAGTTCCCAGACCAAAAAGTAAGGATGTGGTATCATCAAAATGAATCTTCAAAATAAAACATGCTACTGATGGAAGTATTGAGAAATATAAAGCAAGATTTTTCGCTCGTGGCTTTTCCCAGAAGGAAGGCATTGACTATGAAGAGACATTCACTCCTGTGGTTAGATACACTTCAATCAGAACCATTATAGCTCTTGCTGCCAAGATGAAATGGAAGCTGCACCAGATGGACATGAAGACAACTTTCCTGAATGGTGTTATCGAAGAGGAAGTGTATATAGAGAAACCCCAAGGATTTGAGGTTGAAGACAGGAAGTCTCATGTCTACCGATTAAAGAAAGCCTTATACGGATTGAAGCAAGCTCCCAGAGCTTGGTATGGTCGTATAGACAGTTTCTTGACGAGCTTAGGCTTTACCAAGAGTAAAGCAGACTCAAATCTCTACTTCAAAATTATGGATAATGAACCAGTAATCTTACTACTATATGTGGATGACTTATTCTTAACTGGAGAAGAAAAGCTCATCACTGAATGTAAAAAGAGACTTGCCGCAGAATTTAAAATGAAAGACCTTGGCCTATTGCATTACTTCTTAGGTCTTGAGGTATGGCAGAGTCCAAAAAGAATCTTCCTTAACCAAGGGAAGTACACGGTCGAAATCTTAAAAAGATTTGACATGCTAGAATGCAAGTCCATGAATACACCATGGAAGCGAAGCTAAAGTTGTTGGTCGATACTTCGTCATATTTGATAGATGCCACACTATACAGATAGATTATTGGATCACTGATGTACCTGACGAACACCAGACCA
>ML790828.1:415100-428571 GCA_009831015.1 Picea engelmannii
CACCTTGAGTCAGTTTCTGGTAGAGCCTAGACGTGTTCATCTAGTGGCTGCAAAACATGTGATGAGGTACCTTAAAGGTACAATGGATTATGGTCTCAACTATGATGGAGATCATGACTTCACATTGAGTGGATATACTGATGTAGATTGAGAAGGAAGCGTTGCAAATAGAAAAAGCACTTCCGGATGCTGTTTAAGTCTGGGCTCAGCCATGATCTCGTGGCAGAGTAGGAAGCAATCCAGTATTTCTCTCAACACAGCGGAAGCAGAGTACATTACCGCATGTTCTGCTAGCTGTGAAGCTATATGGCTTCGAAAGTTGCTGACATGCCTATTTGACTTGGAGATGAGAGCAACCATGATTCTATGTGACAACCATAGCTGCATAAAGATGACAGAGAATCCTGTATTCCATGACAGGTCGAAGCACATAGAGATATTCTATCATTTCATCCGCGACATGGTACAGAGAGGAGGCTTGAAGCTCCAGTACATTAGCACGGATGAACATGATGTTGACGTGTTGACCAAACCTCTATCTCATGTAAAGTTTGAACACTTTCAAGATAAGCTTGGTATAGTCCGAAAGGACCCTCCCTGAAAGGGGGAGTATACTTATTCCTTGCTTCTGACCTCGCTGTTAGACGTAAAGCAAGATGAGTCATTGCTTCTGACCTGGCTGTTAGATGTAAAGCATGACACTGTGTGTTCCTTGCTTCTGACCTTGCTGTTAGACGTAAAGAAAGATGAGTCATTGCTTCTGACCTCGTTATTAGATGTAAAGCATGACGCTGTGTGTTCCTTGCTTCTGACCTCGCTGTTAGACGTAAAGCAAGATGAGTCATTTCTTCTGACCTCGCTGTTAGACGTAAAGCATGACGCTGTGTGTTCCTTGCTTCTGACCTCACTGTTAGACGTAAAGCAAGATGAGTCATTACTTCTGACCTCGTTGTTAGACGTAAATCATGACGCTATGTGATTCCTTGCTTCTGACCTAGTTGTTAGATGTAAAGCAAGATGATTCCTCACTTCTGACCTCGTTGTTAGATGTAAAGTGAGATGTTGATGTGCTTCTTGCTTCTGACCTAGTTGTTAGACGTAAAGCAAGATGATTCCTCGTTGTTAGACGTAAAGTGAGATGTTGATGTGTTCCTTGCTTCTGACCTAGTTGTTAGACGTAAAGCAAGATGATTCCTCGCTTCTGACCTCGTTGTTAGATGTAAAACGAGATGTTGATGTGTTCCTTGCTTTTGACCTAGTTGTTAGACGTAAAGCAAGATGATTCCTTGCTTCTGACCTTGTTGTTAGATGTAAAGAAAGATGAGACTGATACTAAGATACCAACTTAACAAATGTGACATTGAGCCAGTGTAGTATTGTGATGTGACAACCTATTGTTGTGATGATGTATCATTTTTACTGATACATTTTGATGCAGATGATGATGTTATTCTTTCGAGAATGATGATGCTGCTGATGAAGAAAACTTCTGATGACTCGTAAATATGCTAGGCAATGTTTCAAGATGATATTGATGATACTTTCCTCCTGATGCCACTAATGATGTAGACCTCTCTCGCCTGATGCTGTTGAAGAAGACCCTTCTTGTTAAGGGGGAGTGTTGAAATAATGTAACTGCGAAGAGTATTCTTATTATTATTGTTATTTTATTCATTGGATTAATCCACATTGTGGATTAATCATGTCGGCAATTGTATTAGGACCAAATCCCCTTTTGCATATTGGTCATCGGAAAATTGTAATAGGCAGAATAAGAAGTCGGCCCCAGTAGTTATTATTGAGACCTAGAATTAAATTAAAGGTGGGTTTACCCACCCAGAGTGAGAGGTCGGCCCTGTCAGTGAAACCCTTTCACACGTGCTAGTCTTGTATATATAGGGAGGCTAGCGCCTCACTTTAACACACAACTCACTTGCTCATTCTCTTATGAGGCAAGCTGGAATTACCAGTTGGAGAGAGGAGAAGAAGAGTGGCACATCTTTTGGAGAGGACTATCTGTATTGGTTTGAGTTATCTCTTGAACATTGTATTGGCAATTTATGATAAGGAAGTTTTTGCTAGGTTTTCTTCCCCCTAGTGGGTTTCCCAGGATAAATGTCGTGTCTCTTGGGAATGTGTATTTCTCAGTGATCTTGTTCTTATGATGCTCTTATCTATTGAAATGCAAAGAACTATAATAATGGCATAAACATTAACAGATTGTTGGACTGATCGATCCACCACCCGACTATCTTTGATTGTTGGTCAATGTTCGACTGACATGTGCATCAACTACTCGATCGACTAGTATAGTGTGTTGATCGATCGCTCGACCGACTGTATCCATATGTAGGTCGATCTCTCAACTGACTGAACCCAGGAGATGTGTGATGAACCATCAATGCTTGATGTTCCAACATTGTAAAGTGATTTTTATTTTTTTTAAGAATTTGATATATAATTAATTTAGCTTTCTTTGTTGGTCATTCTTCACAATAAGTTGAGTTGGTTTGAATAGGAGGAGAATAACAACAACTAGGTTGTTGTTCATTTAGTGATGAATGTGAGGACTTCCATTTGTATAGGATGTCAAACTAACATTATTTTCCACATAAATAATGTTATTTTTGGATTTTTTTGCTTTCTATCTTAGAGATTATATATTTTTCTCATTTTTCTTTTTTCCAAGGAAAAATTCGTGGTGAAATTAATGATTGTTTTCTCACATTTGTGAATGATATCCCTAGTAAACTCATTGACATAAACACCTACTATGACAAAAAAGTAACTAAATTTACAATAGCATTGGACAAAGAATATTAACATATAACAATATGCTCAAATATTTACATATTAAAAGTTGTAAAAATGAAAATTGAACGAGTAAACTGAGGAGTGAGAAAAAACACTACCTAGTATGTGAGGAAACACTTCTCGTCATTTAAGACATGAATTGAATTGGTGAGATACTTATGTGTAATATATTAACTTTGCATTATATTGACTTTGCACTTTGAAATATTAATGAAATGCTTATATATGATATATTAACTTTACGTTTGTGTGTGATATATTAACTTTGTATTTTATTTTCAATTTATTTTTAAATAAATTTAATTTTAAAATTGGTAAGAAAGCTATTATTTAAAATTAACAAGGAAGATATTCTTTTAAAATTGACAAAGAAGATCATAAATTGATGTAGTCCAATGATACGCATTGGCATTGTTAGAGCTTACAAAACATATCAATTTGATAAAGCTTTTGTGTTATATATATATATATATATATATATATATATCCAATGAAAAAGGCATATATTTGATATTTCATCGTTGAAATCAGAATATGCATATTCATGTTTTATTGACACTCTTGAGCCAAAAGACTTTACATCCTTTAATATAAAAAAACGAGAAAACTCAAAACAAGTTTCTCTAAGCATAATCTAAATTATATATATATATATATATGAGATAGGGTTTTGCGTGTAAGGGTCGATTATGCAGTTTTCACATCAAATAGTTTATGTCGATTGGCAGGTCACATCATATTCCTTACTATGGAAGAGGATGTCTAATCAGTGGACTACTAGGAGGATTCTCTCTCGGAGGATCGTATTTTTATCAGTCCAAAATCTTTTACTTCTCCAATCTCTGACTCTATACCTGACGGTACCTTTGAGGAAGAGGTTAATAAGGGATTTATTCTTGAGTACTATGGATCCATTTTTGTCAAATTTCCCTCTATGGTGGATAACCCAAGAGATCGATTTAATAACTTGTTACCTAATGTTGGATGGGGGAGTGAATGCACTCGTCATATGAGTAATGAATCTTTGGGAGGTAGGAGTAGGGGTCATCTATGGGGATCTGATCCAAATCCATCGAACCTAGCGTTTAGTTCCCCACTTGGTTGTGAGTAAGGGGTTTTTGGTCCTCGGGTTTTATTGGGAGTGGCTTGGGATTAGAAAATATCCAGGGTGGTGAATATTTAGCAGGAAATAAGGGCTCTAGATGGAAGAGAAGGCATACAATCAAGTCGCAAGGAGGAAGCATAACCTCAATGGTTGGTAAGGACCTTCAAGTGAGTCGAGTTGTAGATATGGAGGGTCGGGCCTTAGTTGGAAAATTTTGTGGAAGATGGGTGGAAAATGAGCTGTTATCTTCTTGGATGCCGACTAATTAGGGTTTGGTTATTGGATATTCTCTAGTCATGCATATCCTATCCATAGGATGGATTGGCTTTATATTTCAAGTGGTGGAACCCATTATTTGATGCACAGGAAGATAATTTGACTAGGGTCCCATATGGATCAAAATTCCAAAACTTATGATGGAGTTTTGGATGGACTCGGGATTAAGAGCCATCGGGGAGGTTTTGGGGTTTTTCATCATTTGGGCAACAATTATAAGGATGGTCCACATAGGTCGATGTCTAATATTCTTGTTGAGATGGACTCGTGTCAAGGTCTATTTGAAACAATGGAATTGGTAATGGGTGATCACTCTTACTCTCAAACGCTTGATTATGTCAATGTTCCTTTCCAATTCTCTTGGTGTCACCAAGTTGAACATGTCATTATAGACTGTGACCTTAAATTTCATAAAACAAATTGTGGGGAATGATTAGAGGAATTTTTGAGCCTCATATTTTATTCCTCTCCAATTTGTGGGGGTAAATTATGTGTAAACCTCTCCCTCCTCTCCAATGGAAGTTGAAGGGGGAAGTCCTGGGGGGTTAGTTTGACCTCTTTTTCGGACTAGCCCAAGATCTTGATCGGTGATGTCAATGTGCCTAGACAGAGGGTGAGACATGAGGAATGAATGCATCTACTCTCTGGGACCGATTAGGTGTTGATTTCGACCTATCAAGTGAGCAATGGTCCAAGCTCAAGGATATTTGGTTGAAGAGTTAAACTTGGCACCAATCTTTAGGTAAGTCTTTTTCACATAATCCTTCTTTCCCAATTTTAACCTTTGTGTATGATTATGTTCATGGTTCATCGAAGGTAGTGAGACACTCTACTATTCATGCTATGGGGTTGGGTAATGATTCAATGCCTCCCATATCTGAGGTTGACGAAAGATGCATTGCATGCCTTTCTAAGGATGTTGAGTCTCGCTCCTCCCCGACGGTGGACTCTTAGAATAATGACTCTACTAAATCGCACTCTGGTTTGTTGGGACATGACCCATACCTCTTACATCCACGTTCCACTAATTTTCCATCAGGGGGGGTTAGGGTTCGATGACAAACCTTCTAGACCGAACTGAGAAGGACGTAAATATGCCTTGAAGCATGCACCAGACCATGCTCAGCGTGAAATTTCTCAGGGTCAACAAAAAACACTTCCAAAGGTTCTTAGAGAAGGTTATCCCCCATTGTGTAACCCATAATGAAACTCATGCCTATCAACATGAGATTCCTAGGGGAAGGCCCAAAAACATCTCCTTAAAGCGAATTGTGGACCTCGAAAATCTGAATATTATTCTCATACAAGAAACCATGCGCCCCTCAGGTGGTTTAGTGAGGGGACTATCTAAATTGTTTCCTGGCTGGAGTTTTTTTGGTGTGGATTTAATGGGATTGTCAATAGGAATCATCATAGGTTTATCCACGAACTTCACTCTCATAAATTGTTTTATTATTTTCTTAGGGATATGGATAGAAGTATTAATCAAGGAACTAAGCCAATCATTTAAAGACCTCAATCTATTTGGGCCATATTAAGCTGAGGAAACCTTTTGGTCTAGGATTTTCTCCTTGAACTGTTTGAGCTCTTGTAATTCAATTATCGGGGGAGATTTAAACTTTACATTGATTCAGGATGAGACATGGGGTCTGATGGCCAAAGAGAATTGGTTGTAAAATTTATTTAATGATCACTTGGATGAATGAGGATGGGTTGATGTGGATCCCATTAATCTCTACCCAACTTGGAAAAATAATTGGAGTGGTGAGGCTTATGTTGCAAAGCATTTGGATAGGTTCCTGGTTCATCATGAATTGATCCAAACAATTGGCATTTACCATTCTTGGGTGGGGAAGGTCAAATGTTTGGACCACTTCCTAATATTTATGGAATTTGAGAAAGGTTGGGGGAAACCATGCACCCCATTCAAGTTCAATCTTTCATGGTCAGATGATGAGGGTTTTCGTTGGTTGGTTAAGGATAATCAGACTCATTTCCAAGAATATTTCGAGACTCTTGCAAGTGTACAATTTGTTACAAGTCTTCAACATATCAAGGAAAATACTATTGTTTGGGCATGAGATAGGTGCCTATAATAGGATCAGAATCTTAAAAACATTGAGGTATAATTAGAATAATTGTATATGAGGCTTCATGGTAATCAATGCTCTAATGAAGAACTGGTTAGATGTTGAACACTTGAAACCTAGCATTCAATGCTGCTGTTGGAAAAAGAGAAATTTTGGCGTATAAAGAGAAGAGCTCTTTGGATCTCGACGGGGGACCAGAATGCAATTTTTTTTCAAAAATTTGGTAATTTCTAGAAAATCTATAATACAATATGGGAACTATAATACATTGAGGGAAATAAGGTTCTAGGGTTTCCAAATTTGGTTTCCCAAGGCATAAGGAACTTTGAGTCTCTATTCAAGGATCCAGAGTAGGTAAATATGGATCAACTCCTTAAACTCATCAGGTTGTTTCCAAGACTTATAGAGTAGGAAAATCATGCGCTCTTACATGAGGTAACAAAACCTGAAATTATAGCTATTATATCTTCATTCAAATGAGACAAGAGTCCTAGGCCTAATGGATGGAATACTGAATTTTTTGAAGTTTTTTTTTTTTTATCTAGGTGATTATCTTTTTCGGGTGGTGGAGGAAATAAGACTATCAAGGAAAATGTCTCAATGTATTAATGTTACCTTTATCACATTAATACCATAATTGGATTGTCCTATCTCTTTTGATGATTTTTGGCCTATAGCGTTCTGTAATTTGTTGTATAAGATCATGGCCAAGATCATTGTGGTTCATCTCAAACCCATTTTATCATTCATCATAACTCCTGAACAATTCATCTTTCTCCAAGGGCACCTTATACATGAATCCATTAGATCGAATCAAGAACGTATGCACTCCATCAAAGTTTCTAAGCGACCTATCTCAATTTTGAAAAACGATTTATTGAAAGCTTATGATCGGGTCTCATGGTTATGCTTTCGGATTCTCCTACTACAAGTGGGGTTTGATTTATCATTTGTCAAGTGGATTGTGTGTTGTGTATCCATCGTTTCTTTCATTATTCTTCTAAATGGTTCAAGTACTTCTTTTTTCCAAGATGGTCGAGGATTAAGACAGGGTCACCCCTTATCCCCTTACCTATTTATGATAATTGCAGATGGACTTAGTAGGGAAATCAAGTCATCCAAGCACAAAAACTTTGTTCAGGGGTTGAAACTTGGTATCCATAAAAGCCTTACTCATCTAGTATTTGTGGATGATGTTCTCATTTTTTTCTATTGTGGGGAAAATGAATCCCAATCCTTTAAGAACATTATTGAGCTCTTCTGTGAAGTCATTGGGATGGTTATTAATCATAATAAATCAGCTTTATACTTTCCATAGGTGGAGGATGACATCAAACTCTCTATTTCTGGTATTTTTAACTTTTTCTCTCATGATATGCACGCATGTCTCAAATATCTTGGTTTATCTCTTAATCCAAACAATTATAAGTTGATGGACTGGAAATTGTTATTATCTTGCATTGAAAAATAAAAGCAATTTTTGGTGTAATCAGTGGATGTCTCATGGTGGTCATTTGATTCTGATCAAGTTAGTGTTAGAGCCCATCCCAATGTATTGGAACTTTTTGTCTCTCATTGTTAAAGGAATTCTCGATCGCATCAAGAAACTCTATTTCAATTTCCTATGGGAAAGTAGTGCAGAATATCTGGGTTTCCATCTAGTGAATTGGAAAATCATCTTAATGCCCAAGCACCCTGAGGGATGGGGCCTCAAAGACATGAAACTATTTGGAAAGGCCTTAGTTTCCAAGTTCCTCTGTGGTGTCACATATTGGTGGACAAATATATCTTCCCTAGTACAATTCTGGATTGGATTCATCAAAGGAAAAAATCCACAGTTAATGTTTCTAACCAATGGAGGGAATTAACCCTAGCGTTTCTGATCATTGGAAAATATTTTGCATGGAAATTAGGCTCTGGTACTTAGGTAGGGGTGGGTCAAGATGTTGTCTTTGGTTGTGGAAAAAATATTTTCTTCTGGAGGAAATGATTATCCAGTTACAAGAGCTCAATGTATGCACCCTAAACCAAGCTCATGATGAGATTTATACTAGCATACCCCCGAAGGGGGGGAAAGGGAACGCCGAAAAATACTAACATATGTTTCTTTGACAATGCTAATTTTACCAATGTGCACCATTCTACTATCTTTGCTTCATTCTTGGGGGATTCGCTTAGAGTATTAAAATATTTGAATCATAGGAAACCAAAATCATTCATTCAAATGACTCAGTAGTCTATTAAAGGTGCAGAGCAATAATAGACAAATTGTTATTTTCTCATATTTGAAATGAAATCCCAATTGAATATTTCATGTATCATTCATTCATAGCAGGAGAAAGAGCCATATTGGAACGATACAACTACACCAAGCATGTTTTTATCTTTTCCAAATTTGTCTCTACTCAAAGATTTGTGAAGAATATTAGTCACTCAATCATAAGTGACAATTATCTTGCACCAACTCTGTGATGTGATGTTGATGAACTTAAATATACATTGATTCAACCTACAAATATTATACTTGTTAAACAATTGAGTTATTCTTCTCCAAAAATCTACAATGTTAAATATTTTTCTGGATTTTTATAGCCCCACACTATTATTGTTAACGTTGAAATTTTAGAGTTAAAAATCCATTTATCCATCAAAGTGGCAGAAAAACTGTATACTCAGATGCAATGCATCAAGAGAAGGATAGATAAACAGTTAGTTTATGAGATAATTATTAGTATGTCTAATTCATACCTACTTAACAAGATCTTCATATGTTGTTTTTGGAATCGAAGGTTTTCCAAAGGCCCATAAACAAAAAAGTGATAGGGAATCAACCTTCTACAACATGGGTATGTTATACACATGGCTACTCTTTGTTAAACAATTGAGTTATTCTTCTCCAGAAATCTACAATATTAAATTTTTTCTCTATTTTTATAGTGATATTATTCTAGGCCTCGCTAAACAAATGTCTAAGGAGGTGGTGTAGGTTTTGTATGGTGGAATCTAAGTCCCTTGGAACTTCTTATACGTGTATATACGTATGATTAGAGACTCACGAATAGCCATGGTAACAATTAATCACTTTTTTGGTGGTTTCATTTATTTTTTTCCTTGCATTTGTATTATTAGGTTTGTTCTTTGGTAGGTTTAGTGACATTTATCCCAAAGGTTTAATGTGTTTCTGGATGCTAAGGTTAAAAATCAAGATATAAAGTTTATGCATGTAACAACTTGAAAGGATAAGGAAGTTGTTTTTTTATTCATGTTTCTATTATTCTTTTATTCTCTAAAATCAATGCTTTTCATGTAGAAATTTGAAAGCATAAGGAAACTAATTTTTGCTTCATCTTTCTATTCTTTTTTTATTCTCTAAAATCAATGTTTTTCATACTAAGTTATATATGGTGGACTCTAAGTCCCTTGGAACTTATTCTAAGTAGATACATATGAGAGTGCAAGGAAAACAATGTCAAGTAGACATGGTAACAATTATTCACTTTTTTAGTGGCTTCATTTATTTTCATCCTTTCATAAATGTATTATTAGGTTTGCTCTTTGTCCTTTGATTTTCATTATTAGGTTTTCTCTTCTATAGGTATAGTGACATTTCTCCCAAAGGTTTAATATGTTTAGATGCTAAGATTACAAATCAAGATAAAAACTTCATGCATGTAGAAACTTGAAAGGATAAAACAACTATTATTTGCTTCATGTTTTTGTTCCTCTTTTATTCTTTAAAATCAATGCTTTTCATGTAGAAACTTGAAAGGATAAAAAAACTAATTTTTTCTTAATCTTTCTATTCTTCTTTTATTCTCTAAGATGAAATCTTTTCATATGTAGGTTATATGTATTGTGGACTCTAAGTCCCTGAGAAATTTTTATAAGTAGGTAGATACTTATGATCAGAGAGTCAAGAGTACAAGGAAGACATTGTCGAGTAACCTTGGTAACAATTATTCATTTTTTTAGTGGCTTCATTTTTTTTTGGTCCTGTCATGTATTATTAGGTTTTCTCTTTGTCCTTTCATTTGTATTATTAGGATTGTTCTTGGATAGGTTTAGTGGCATATCTCCCAAATGTTTAATATGTTTATGGATACTAAGGTTAAGAATCAAGATAGAAACTTCATGCATGTAGAAACTTGAAAGAATAAGGCTCCTAATTTGTTCTTCTTGTTTCTATTCTTCTTTTATTTAATAAATCAATGTTTTTAATGTAAAAACTTGAAAGGATAAGGTAACTAATTTTTGCTTCATCTTTCTATTCTTCTTTTATTCTCTAAAATCAATGCTTTTTATGCGGGTAAGACAAAAAAGTGAAATTAGTGATAATGGATATTGTAATTGTAATATCAAATTTACACTCTCATTTTACAATTTTGTGCTCAACCTGAAATTGACACATATACATACACACATATAACAATAAAAATAGAAAATCAATTTCTTTTAAGAATTGCAATCTTGGCCTTCTGATTAACAATTAGTAATTGTGGTTCCTTCTTCATAGGGATGGCATGAAGTTAAGATAAAAAAAAGTAAAAGGAAAGATAATTATTAATAATGAAATTTTAATCTTGTATATGTACTATCACTAAATTCTTAAAAAAATATATAAAAAATCAAAATGAATTTGATGACAAATAAAACATTAAAATATACACATAAGAGGATGGTAAATAAATAATTTAAATAAATATATAAATTGTTTAACATGGATAAGAAAGGGTAAATAAATGATGTAAATAAATGATGTAAATACATATATAAATTATTTACAATATAGTAGATATTGATATAGTAAATATGTTTTAAAAAACAAATTTAATAATATTTAATTTTTATGTTGGTATATAATAATAATAATAATAATCTATTTTTAAGGTCACGGTCTGCACATCAAATTGGTGTATGAGACTCCCTCATTTGTGGGACAAGGGACCCCCCTCGGCCACAATTTGACTAGTAAAGTCTACGAAGGTATACATATCTTACCCCCCTTTGGATTTGAACCTGTGACCTCTTAAGAGGAAACACATGTTCTTAACCATTAGGCTCACTCAAACTGTATAATATATAATTATTATATAGAAGTAAAGTTCATTTTCCATTTATATATAACAAAATTTTTTCATTATATATATAAAAAATATTATAATAAATAATTTGATATTTTTTTTCATATTTATAAAAATAAAATATTTTATATATTTTAAAAATAAATAATTTAATTTACAACTAACTTCATAAATTAACTTAATTAAATATTATAAAAATTGAAAAATTAACTTTATTAAATATTATAAAAAAAAATATTTCAAATAAAAAAAACATAAAGATTTAAACCTTTTATAAATATAATTATTTTATTAATTATTTTATAGATTCAAAATCCTTATACTAAAAAAATCAAATTTATGCTTTTGCATATAAAATAAAATGGCCAATCTTAAAATTTGAAGGGCTCATCTCATAAAATAAATATATTATTTGTTTTTCTTAATGCAGTGCACAACAACATATTTGTCCTAATGCGTGCTTTGATTAAAATCTCAATATAAGAGTGTTTTTATTTAAAATCTTTCAAAAACATGAAATCTGGTTCTTAAAGCTCGACATATCAACTCACAACGCAGCCAAGTACCCTCTTATCACGAATTTTGATCATCCCATGTTATCTATCACCTCCATCTCCCTATCACCTCCATCTCCCCCCTGAGCACATTTGGTGGCGAGGAGGTAGCATGGATTATGATCACCATCATAAGGTCATTTTTTTCTCTAAATAATTGAAATAAATTTTAAATATATAAAGAAAAAATTAAAATAAATAAAATAAACCAATTCAAAATTCAAATCTCAATCTGAGTGAGACAAATAAAATCTACATACAAATGAAAATAAAATAATTAAAATAAATAAATAAAATAAAATAATTAAAATAAACTAATAAAATAATAAAATTTAAATTTAAAAAAAATGAAAATGAAAATTTGATTGAGTATCTAGTATCCAACATAATTTCATCTTAGTATCCAAATTTGATTGAAAATTCAAATTCCATCTTAGTATTCAACATAGCTTCCATTGAATCCATCTTCTTTTATAGTTCATTTATGTCCCTACACATTTCTTCACCTTCATCAAGAGTCCAAGTAGGATTTTCTGGAGGCTTATTTGGGGTAGAAGTTCCCTTTTTTGGTGGCATGTTGGCCAAGTATCACTTTTGAACCTTGATTTTGTGGTGATTCTGCTAGACATAATTCTTCTGTTGTATCTCCCAAGTTTCGGCCCTTCTGGGTATGAAACTTTCTTTTATGTAGTTCTCTGATATTTCTTCTCTGCAATGCCACGGGTCTGATCAAAATTGGATGTGCCAAGTGGAATTTATGGTAACTTCCCCACAACTTGCCGATTTTTGGCCTTTCCAGGAGATCTCACTTGTATAGCGTGCCCCACACAAAATAATTAATATACAATTATGAAACTCACATCTGAAATACTACAGTCTGTCCACGATCCAATGAAATCAGTCCCACTCAATTTGGATACTCTAGGAAGAAGTTATGATTGTTTTACCTGGAACACCTTCTTGAGACTAGTCAATAGGACTAGTCAGATACCCTATCTTACATAGGGTGTATCTACAAATTTAAGATGAAACAAAAGCTGAACGTTTTACCACAGATACCTTACTAATTTCTGTAAATATCCTTTGGAGTTCAGGGTCTGAAACGTTACAGAAAAGTTTTTATAGAGAAAATTCCACAATGACTCATTTCAGGATGATTCCAGAACCCTATCTTGTACAAGCTGTATCTCCTAAAGTATAAGGTCTCAGGAGATAAATTTTAAACCCAACGTACCTTGATCCGTCTACTAAATATCCTCCAAGCCATTCCTTCTGAAACATTGTAGAAAAATAGTTATAGCGAAAATGCCAAGGTGTCTCAGATGTAGCAGAGAAACCCCAAGACCTTGAGCTCTGAAACCATATGTTAAGAACCAAATATCAATATAGCATAGAAAAACCTCAGAAGAAGTACTCAATGCCTTGAAAAAGAGATAATTTCAGATAATAAGCCTCTTCGAGGGGGCAACCTCCTTTTACCCCACTTAAATGTTCAAGTACCAGATGATTCAAAATGAAAATGTCTCCTTGGTATATATAGGAGACTAGGAG
>ML790828.1:432954-464280 GCA_009831015.1 Picea engelmannii
GTCCTCATCATGAATTTCATGGGATGCATTTTCACTTTCAAGTGTCTTCTCTGTTATGAAATTTTTCAATACTTCCATGATCTCCCCTTTTAAACCATCCATCTTAGTATCCAACATAGCTTCCATTGAATCCATATTATTTTTTAGTTCATTTATGTCCCTACACATTTCTTCACCTTCATCAAGAGTCCAAGTAGGATTTTCTAGAGGCTTATTTGGTGTAGAAGTTCCCTTTTTTGGTGGCATGTTGGCCAAGTATCACTTTTGAACCTTAATTTTGTGGTGGTTTTGCTAAACAATATTTCTTCTATTGTATCTCCTAAGTTTTGTCCCTTCTGGGTATGAAACTTTCTTTTATGTAGTTCTCTGATATTTCTTCTCTACAATGCCACAAGTCTGATCAAAATTGGATGTGCTAAGTGGAATTCACGGTAACTTCCCCACAACTTGCCGATTTTTGGCCTTTCCAGGAGATCTCACTTGTATAGCGTGACCCACACAAAATAATTGATATAAAATTTTGAAACTCGTAACCAAAATACTACATACTGTCAACGATCCAATGAAATTAGTCCCACTCAATTTGGATACTCTAGGAAGAAGTTATGATTGTTTTACCTGGAACACCTTCTTGAGACTAGTCAATAGGACTAGTCAGATACCCTATCTTACACAGGGTGTATCTACAAAATAAGGATGACCTAGAAGTTGAAATTTTTACCACAGATACCTTACTAATTTCTATAAATATCCTCTAAAGTTTAGAGTTTGAAACATTATAGAAAATTTTTTATAGTGAAAATTCCTCAATGACTCAGTTCAGGATGATTCTAGAACCCTATATTGTACAGGTTGTATCTCCTAAAGTATAAGGCCTCAGGAGATAAATTTTCAACCCAACGTACCTTGATTCGTCTACTAAATATCCTCCAATCCATTCCTTTTGAAAATTTGTAGAAACAAAGTTATAGAGAAAATGACAAGGTGTCTCATATGTAGCAGCGAAACCCCAAGACCTTGAGCTCTGAAACCATATGTTAAGAACCAAATATCAATATAGCGTAGAAAAACCTTAGAAAAAGTACTCAACACCTTGAAAAAGAGATAATTTCAGATAATGAGCCTCTTCGAGGGGGCAACCTCCTTTTACCCCACTTAAATGTTCAAGTACAAGATGATTCAAAATGAAAATGTCTCCTTGGTATATATAGGAGACTAGGAGGTATAATTACAACTAATGGCCTAAAGAAGACATAAATAAAATAAAATTACTAATATAATATGCCCCAATTAAGGGGTAATAAGCCAATATTAGGGCTTAACACTTTGTGAGAATCCTTGTGGGATCCATGTCTCTGCGAGCATCCTTGAGCAGTGGTCCATGTCTTTGTGAGAATCCTTGTGTTATCCATGTCTTTGCGAGATTCGAGTGTAGTGTATAGCAAAGTTCATAGCAGAGCGAAACTATTCGTCTCGAGTTTGATTCCTTGACAAACGTGATCTCAGTCGTAGAAGTGATGAAGATGGGCGTAGGAGAAAAACTAAGCCCTCTTTTACTGAAGCAGGATGAAACCGCTCAAGAGAATCCGTTCCTGAACAAAGAGAAGCCACGAGATGGACCATGGACGACAACCTGATCGGCCATGGGAATGTCATGGGGTCACCTATGTTGCGATCTTAGTGGAATTCGAGCCTTCTTGCTTGCCTTGGTAGGGATGATGAATTTTGCACCAGCGGTCTCGAAGTCTATAAGTGCATCTCCTAGTCTGGCTTCGTTTGATGTTAATTCCCTTTTATCAGTAACAGAAAACACGTAATTTGAGGCTTCGTTTGATGTTAATTCCCTTTTATTAATAACATAAAACGCGTAATTTGAGCCCTGTGAGATTAAATTTAATATGATTCTAAATTTTCCTTTAAAGTTTAAAGCATGTATTAGTCTAAATCTTCGAGCATGTACAAAGGCGGTGGGTACAAATTTCGAGAAACAGCTGGCGGATTAAGCCAAGCCCATGCCTCCTCTTGGATTATCGGGGGTTTGTGTGGAAATCCACAGAGGCGGTGGGGGACATTGCAGCAACGGGCCAAATTGCATTGCATACCTATTATATGTGTTTTCCATTGATAGGTTATTGTCCATTGATACGTGTTGTCATTTTCCATTGATAGGTTATGGACAAACGACAAAAATCCTCAAGCAAACCTCCCCTAAAAGAACGCCTTCGGCGTAACAAGCATATGGGGTCAAGGTTGGGATTTCGTTGAGGACATTTGGCTTGAATCTAGGTGGCATCCCCACTGGGAATGATATATAAACTCATTGATAAGTTCCCATGCTCTCTTACTGGATCGGGGGGATTAATTAATCTGGGTATTCAACCTTGTTGGAGGTGCTTATTCGACCAAATTATGGTACAAGTCAATGCAAGTTCTAGTGTAATGTACCCAACCACCTCGGATAGGACACATCATGCAAAATTCTCTCATTATCATCTTTGATACCACATTGTAGCATGACCAACCACCTGTTGGGCTATGCCACTTAAAATTTCAAATTTAGATACTAATTTAAATCATAAAACTATTCTGCAAATGCAAAGATTCATACAAAATAATAATAGAAATACACATGGGCCTCTCATGCTTGAGTCGAGCGCCTCCTGGAACCTTCCCTCGATGCTTCCCCCTTTTGGTGCATTGCACCTATTTTGTTGAGATGCCCTAGACCCATTTTCCCAAGGGGTCACTCCTGTGGTGTGTCCTGCCTACAGAGTCATTTTCCCCTGAATCCAGATGTGCCCTATTGGAGGCGGGGAGCAGTTGACTCCCATCATGCCCTATGTCGATGAAGCAAACTTCAGAAGGTTGTTACTCTCCCAAGGAAAGAAGAAAGAAGGAGGAGTTGTTCCAAAGTTCGTTAAAAAACTAGATGAAGTCCCAGAAATTGATTTACCCCCAGCCCATCCTATGAGTGTGGTTGTTTCTCTTGTAGATCGGGCACTTTTCAGTCAGTTCACTGGGCTCTAGCCATCTCCATGAACAATTGATAACTGGATTCAAAAAAACTGGAGGCCCCTGATATCAAAGAACGTTACCAGTTATGCAGTCGGAAGAGGCTTCTTCCTGTTCGAATTCATTTCCAAAGAAGATCAAGATCTGATCTTTAGGAGTGGGCCTTATTTCATGGGACCACAGGGGATCTACTTAAATCGTTGGACACCTGACTTCGATCCTGAAGTAGACGTGCCAAAGACGGTTCTGGTATGGATACACCTACCCAACCTGCCAATCCATTGTTGGAACCTTTCCTCTCTGCAAACTATAGGCAACAAATTTGGAAGATACATAGACAAAGAGGATCCAAAAGGTCAATACTCGTGTGCCCAGATCTGTGTAGAAGTTGATCTGGAAGCGGTTCTTCCTGAAGCAATAAAGCTAACTATCAGAGAATGAAAGCACTACCAAAAATTGGACTACGAGCATTTGTCATTCAAGTGTCGTAGCTATCATGAATATGAACATTTCCAAAAGCAATGCCCAAAAACCTAGACCATGCAGAAAGAGAAAGAGTTAGGAGAAGGATGAGAGCAAGCGAAGAGACCCAAGGTAAAGCCCAACCCTAACTCCAAAAAGGAAAAGGAAAAACAAAGAGGAAAAAAGGATACAGAAAATAGTTTTTCAATACTTGGGAGTCAAGAGGTGGAACCCGTAAGCAAAGAAAATGCTGCAGAAAAGTAAGACAATTCAGAAGTGGCAAGCCAGCAAAACAAAGGAAATACTCTGCAGCTAGAACCAGGAGAAATCCCCGAATCCCAAATATCAGAGATAAAGGAAGACACATCGGAAGAAACTGAGGGGGAGGCTAATATTGGTTTAACTCAGAACCCCTCGAAGCTAGCTACTAGAGGAAGGAAAAATGAAAAGGAAATAAGAGAAAGGGAGACATACAAAGAAAAGATACAAGGATCATAGCTAACACTAGAAATGATGTTAAACCTAAGAAATACAAGGAACCAAGGGAAACCTTCTCATAGGATGCCCTCCAATCCAAAAAGAAGGTCATGACGATAATCTCCTGGAACTGTAGGGGTCTAGGAAGTCAAAGAAAAAAAGATGCAATGAAAGACCTAATCCGAATCACAAATCCAAATCTACTACTAATCCAGGAGACTAAGCTGGATGAATATGAATTCCTCCAAACTAATGCAAGGCTGTGGAAAAAAGGAGTAGGGGTAGCGGTCAGTGCTAGAGGAGCCTCAGGAGGGATAGGTTCCCAATGGAACTCCTCAACACTCGAATTATTGAAGACAGAGCATTACACTCACTGGATCCTGACCAACCTTCTCCACAAGGAGTCAGGCATCCAGGTAAGAATTTTTAATCTTTATGTCCCTGTACTCCTTGAGGAAAAAAAAGACTGCTGGAATAAATTAAGAGAGTTTCTTAACATGCATCAGGCTAAGAATATAATTATTGTCGAGGATCTCAATGTCACTCTATCCGAAGGGGAAAAAAAGGGGGAACCATTGTTAGATATCCCATCCGTGAATGGGTTGAGGACATCATTCTTGATTGGGAATTGGAAGATATAAAACCGTATAGATGCAAATACACTTGGTCCAATAAAAGAAATGGCTCAAGGCACATTGTAGCAAGGTTGGACATATTCCTAGTCCAAATCTCTTTCCTCCTGTCAGGCCTCAATGCTGGGTCAAAGATACTCCCTTTCAGTGCCTCTGACCACAAGCCAATAATTCTAGAAATCACCAAAGACTCCCCCATGGGCCCGATTCCTTTTAGATTCAGCCCTTCCTGGATCCATCATGAGGAGTTCATTGAGCTGGTCACCGGAGTTTGGAAGGATCGAGTTACAGGGTCACCCTTCTATGTGTGGGAAGAAAATCTCTGAAGGCTAAAGAGGGTTCTTAAAATATGGGCCAAAACTTTGAAATCACCTTCGACCCAAAGATAGGAAGCCCAACAACATTTGGAAAGGCACCAACTAAAAATGGATGAAATTAACATCAGCCCACACATGATGGAAAAAAAAAAGACCTCCATAGGAAGCTCCACACAGCCTATAGGGAGGAAGAAGAATATTGGCGTCAAAAATCTCAAAGCCTCTGGCTAAAAGATGGAGTTAAAAATACAAGCTTCTTTCATAAGCAAGCATAGGCCAGGAAAAATTACAACTCTATTGGAAATTCAATTTCAGAATAAGACTGTCATGGATTTCGAAGGAATCAAGCAAGTTTCCCACCTCCATTTCAAAGGGATTTACACTGAGGACGCCTCCACAGAAATCCAACATCAAATTGTCAATTTAATCCCTTCAGTTATCAAACCGAGAGCCAATCAACAACTTACTACAACGGTCACCTTGAAAGAAGTGAAAGCAACCTTGGATAGTCTGGCCCCTGATAAAGCTCTAGGGCCTGACATATTTACAGCTTGGTTCCTTCAATTTTGTTGGCCAATCATAAAGCATGATCTGCATAAAATGGTATTAAAATCACAAAATTGTCACAAGATTGGTGGAAGCACTAATTATGTGTTCTTAGCTTTAATTACTAAAGAAAAAGGAGCCCCTTCCTTTGACAGATTTCATCCAATTTCCTTATGCAACATTGGCTACAAAATTATCACAAAAGTAATCGCAAACCGACTTGTTGGCAGGCGAAATTGACTGTCTGTCAACTAGAAGACCGAGTTTGGTCCGGGGTTGTCTTAATAACCCAAGTCGTTTGGTGTAACTCATTATGACAGGTTTAATGGCTCCATTAACCAATCTAAAATCCTAAAATAAAATAAACAAGAAAAATAAATCACTAACTAATTACTAGATACTATGTATATGTACATATGCAGTAATATAACTATTGTAGATATTTTAAGCAGAAACTACACTAATATCACTTATATACATCATATACAATTTGCAAGTTTTAATCTAAACCTACGAAATCAAATGTGAAAATTATCTCTGTTAAGAAGTAGATAAAGAAAGCACATTTAAAACTTTTTTTGTTTTCCTTTACAAATCTAACTAATTTTGCATAAAAAAATATAATGAAACATAAACATGTGGATATTCAAAAGTTGAACCATACATTCTAGTTTCAGTGATATGTAAATAACAGAAAAATACAAAGGAGCTAACCTGTTAGTGAGTTAGTGAGGTGTATCCAAGCATCTGCATGAGTGGAGAGCATCCAATTGCCATGTCCAAGAGAGAAATCTGCAATGAACCTTGTGACTGTTCTAAATAAATTCAGAACATGTATTAGCAGCCTAGGTTTTAATGACAGAAAAGGACACACAAACATAAACCTGTGATCTCATAATTACACATGATTACAACAAGATAAATCTGAAAGAAACCTATGCATTTCATCATTCGATTAAAACTCAAAGATAAATCCTATCATTCTAATTGAAGATATGATCACAACATTTATATTTTGAGAAGCAAGTTGTAGATGGTATTTATAATATAAACATCCTGCACATAATAGATCATTAAGTCTAAAGCTATCAGACCTATTAATGTAATAGGATTAACAAAACGTAAATAAAAACATCATTAACAAAAGGCTAAAGCCAAAATGCATATATGTTGTTTCATTAAGTTCAGGAATCACTCGCCCATCTCTTGCCCTCAGCCCAAATGATTTCATTACAAAAATATGGAGTATTTAAAGAGTTCACAAAGGCTAAACTTCCTATCATCTAAGATAGGATCAGATCTCAAAAATATTTAAAAGTTACAAATATAGAGGGCTTGAAGCCACTCAAGATCAAACTACATCTTCAGTATTTATGAGAATTTCCTCCTATTTACAAAATAAGCAAAAGAAAATAGCCGATCAACCAAGTCCAGCATGCTCCATCCCAGCATCAATTACATTCTATCTTGAAAAAAACAAAATGAGGAAATCAAATATTTTATTAACTATCCATTACTAAATTTAATATGAGAAATTGACTTGGCTATAGAGTTTCTCGATTCTGTAGCCAGTCTTATTATTAGTAATATAAATCCAAATCGATCTAGATTAATTAGAAAAATAACAAAAAGCATAATTTCGATAAAAACCAATCTTACCATCCAACTGATAACAAAATTCGAATCACAAAATCTCAGAATTGATCATAGCTTTGACACTGTCATCATTTTTTATTATGATATTGCTTGTCCTCTTCAAACGTTTTACTTGTCTTTGTGCATTGGCCTTGAGCTCACGGTTTTCATTTTCCAATGAGTCATTTTGAGCTACGAGATCTTTGATCCTCGCTTGAAGGATAGGGATGTTTGTATAGTACTGACCTATCCAATGTAAACAAACTTCACAATGTGCAACAGGGGAAATCGGTTAAGGAAGTGTGTAATTATGTGGTAGAACATCACTGCTACCCACTGTCGGCCTTTGACCGATTTTGATACCTGCAAATTCCTTGTTGTCTTTCAAACACGGTGAGGGATTATTCACAAAATCGAATGGTTGATCTTGTTCAGAACAATTCAGATCTTCTTGTGCTGAAAACCTCTCTATCTCGGAGTCAGAATCGGCATGGATCTCGATCGAATCGATCGAGATCACATGAGCTTTGGATTTATTTCACAGACTCCTTGAAATGAGATGGCCATGCCTCTTATTACGAAACCCTATTTCTTGATTTTTCTTTGGTTGTTTGTGTGGGTTTTTGTTGTTGGTTTTTATAGTGGGATTAGGGCAAACAATTTGTTCATGCTCAAGAGTTTTAATAACCCTAGAACTAGCATCATGTTGCTCACACAAAGGGTGATCGGGCAATGCCCTTTTGCGATGGTTTTCATACAAGAAGTATGTCTTGACACTTGAGAGATCGAGAGGTTTCTCTATCATAGGTTTATCCACCACAGGGGTCTCTACAGGATTTACTGTAACAAATCCATTATGAGTTATGAAACTCTCCCAATCATCACCAAGTGCTTTCAAATGATGAACTAATAGTAACTTAATCAAACCATGGTGAAATAAGCTGGAATCCAAGTTCTTCCTTTTATATCTCTTTGACATTTTATACAAACTTCTTAGTAGGTAAACCAACATGTTTAAATTAAAGCCAATAAAATGCATGAGCAATCGTATGTGGTAAAGGAACACCAAGCCAAAACGACCTTCACAGGTGACAAATTGTCTTAAAACTGCCAACAAACCATGCCATCTAACCTTGAGTAAGGAGACCGGGATACCTTTGTCACAACATTGAATTTTTCGGGAGGTGATGAACAGACTCCAGGGTATTTCGTCCAACTTTGAATTTTTAAACCACCTTTGACCAGTGAGAGGAAGCCTCCGTTGCTTCACTCAGAAATTCTTCGGTGATCTCCAATTGCATATCACCCACCTTGGCTCTACATCCATCAAATGTAAGGGCAAATTCTTTGGCCACTCGCAAGTTATAACCATGGAATTTCTCAATGAACATATCCCAACCCTGTCTCTTAAGATCCTCACTCGCATCATCATACAACAACAAAGTTTGGGAGCCATTTGGCTCAAATCAGACGACAAGGGCCATAAGGGTTTGAACATATGGTAACAGGAGCGACCTAAACTTGATGTGGGTTTACGATGTAGCAGAAACAGAGGAAAGTCTGAGCCTAAAAACAAAGGGGAAAAACGAGCAATCACACCATCACAACCATAATGTAAGCATAAGGGTTTCACACACGAAATTCGGGCACTTCCGGTGATAAACACTTTGGAAGCAAAGCATAACACTAGACCCTAATCTGTCATGAGAAGCTTGTCACTTCAACTTTCCAACCAAAAATTAGGTGTAGGGTACGATCATAGTGTGATCAATTCCCATGACATGTAATGGGTAAACCCGATTTGCAAAGGTTAGGAGAGGATGCGCTTTCACAACCCAAATGCAAATAAAAATTAAAATCAAAGTTGATTTACCAAGAATGTTAAATGAACAAGCATTATAGTCCAAATGTCAATGAATTCTTGGCATATTTACAAAGTATCCAAAAGATTAGCTTACATTCCAAGAGAAACTCATTATAATCGTTTCATTGGTATAAGCTCAGAAAAATCATTAAAATGGCATAGATGTAAGCCCATTAATTTTTTAAAAAACAAGTCTTGGACAGAACTATAATGCGAAATCAATTTTTCATGCTTGATTCATGCTTACAATCATGAATCAAGCATGAAAACGCAATATAAAAGTAAAACAATAATAATCGAATATCTTTTTTTTATAACCCAACAATCACCCTCAAATAGCAATATTTAGGGGATGAGGTGATGGCAACTATAGGAAGTGTTATTTGTCATTCGAAAAGAAAGAACATGTAGGGCTACCAACAGTGGTGACTTGTTAGGAGAAGTAGCTATCTATGCATCACCGATGAGTTCATGTTAGGACTGCTTAGAATGATTATAGATAAAAGAACAGGTGAAGGACATCAAGCATCTCAATCAAATTTCAACAATCATTACACAGTCCAGCTTCAGATATCTTCCTGTTCAAATGAAATCCGATCACAAATTTGAATTACAAGAGAGACGATATTCAAGCTAATGGATCTGATACTATTGACAGGGCCACTGCTGCCAGTAGGCATCTATAGCCTCGACATGGATGTCAATTACCCCACTATGTTTCCTCTACCCTGTCCAAGAAATTTTAGTATAAACGAAGGGTACTTGTGACTGATATCAAAATTTATACCTGATAATTTTCTTGAACCCGACATTGCTTTGCTACCAGCAAGCCTATTCAGTACTCCGACGAAGTTGTCTTGGCATCATGTATGCATTTACCCGCTTCCAACAGACCAGTTCAGTATCTTGACGGGTTTACAAACACTTCCCACAACTCTCTGGAAATTATTTTCAATTTGTCATAAATTTAATGGACTTTCAGAAGAACGGGGTGATGCTGAAATTTTCAGTTTTCAGAACACTTGATATTTTTCAGCCTTTAATTCATTCCCTGATAACCTTCATTATGATCTGAAAACAGTTTTCTGATGAAACTAATTTTTCGAGGACATGAAGGCATACTTGAGTTTTTTTGTTTAAAACAGGGACAGCATAAAGAGCTTTAAAGATGGTCGTGTCTGCTCATAACTATAAAGTGAAACCAAGAAACCTATCATGAACATAAAGTTTCTTCAACTAATCTGCCTTTGAACAAGTTACAACATTGATGCTTTGAAAGACCGTAATTGTTGCTTCATAATGAGGCATTATGGTTTCCCTTCACGAACTAAAAGGTGACACAAACATAAGCTTATCCAGAGATAAACGAAAACAAACAAGATGAAAAGAACCAAAAACCAGAAAACAAAATGAAAACAGAAAAAATATGTACAAAGGTGAGTCTGAAATTTATCAGGAAAAATACCTCTTGAGAGCTTGGCCATTCACCGGGAAGGTGTTTGGCTGTCCCTCCAAACTCTGTAGGTAGAAGGAGCTGGGACCTAGTTTTTCAACGATTATGAAGGGCTCCAACCATAGGTTTTGGAACTTAGTGTGTTCCCCTTTTCCCTCGTGAGGCTTATCCCATTTGAGAACCAAATCTCCTACCTCGAAGTTTCTATCCGAAACAGAGTTTGAATCAAACCATCCTTTCACAATCTATTGATGATGATCCAGTCTCTCTTTTGCTTGTGCCCTCACTTCTTCTAGTTTCAACAAGGCATTAATTTGACTTTCAAGAGGAGGGCATTCCTCTTCCTGAACTTTCTACGATAATTGCAGAGAGGGAAGTAGAACATGAGGAGGGAGAATTGCTTCTCTTCATTAGACAAGGAAGAAAGGGGAATTACCAATAGAAGTTTTTGGTGTCACTCTATCACCCCAGAGTGCATTATAAAGTGAGTTGTGCCAGTTCTTGTGGTTTTCAAAACTATCCTCTTGATGATCTTGATCAAATTCTTGTTTGTTGATTCTGCTAAGCCATTTTCTTGGGGGTAATAGCTGGCAAAATACTTAAGTTTGATCCCTCTCTCCAAAGAAAAAAACACTCATATCGAGAGACAAAAAGTAAGAAGCATTATCAAAGACCAAACATTCAGGAATGATGAATCTAGTAATGATATTTGTGTAAAGGAAAGATATCACCTGATTAGTGTTTATCACTTTCAGCGGTGCAGCCTTGGACCATCTGGTAAAATAATTTATTGTTGTAATGATATATTTATGCTGATGTGAGGAAGTGGGGTTAATTGGCCCTATGATGTCGAGACCCCACTACTAAAAAGGTGAATCCATCAAGACAGGCTGCAAAGGGAATGCTGCATTTTTTACTCATCCAACAGTCTTTTGGCAGATTATGCATTTACGACATAACGCATGGGCATATTTGAACAATGTGGGCCAATAGTACCCAACTTTTAATAACTTATGAGCAGTGGTGTCTCCACCAAAGTGCCCATAAGCTACACCTACATGCATTTCAGATAATAATTTCTCTGCTTCATCTATTTCCAAGCAACGCATGAGAACATTATCAAAATTCTTATGGAATAATACGTCATTTACCAACTGGAAAGGTGCAGATTTTAATCTTAATGCTCTTATTTTTTTTGGATCAATATGGCGAGGAGAAGAATCGTGTGTTAAATAAAACTTAATATCATCAAACCAAGAATTAGCAACAGCTTGTGTACAACAGATCTGACTTTCATTATGTTGATTTATAGTTGAGACATTAATATGACTTTGTTTTTCTTCAATTGAATCAACCATTAGTTTGCATAAGCCTTGACCTCTGACAATTTGTGCAGGGGTTATTTTGAGGTCATACTCTTGTAATGATGTCATCCAGTTTGCCCATTTTTCACCCAATTCCTTTTGTACTAACAAGTTCCTAACAACAGGATAAGGCACAATGACTTTAGTTCCGGATTTCAACAAATATGATCAGAAATGTTTCACTGCTTTGAAAACTGCATAACCCTGTTGATCTACAGCCGAGTAGTTAAGCTATGCGCCTTTGAAAGTTGAGCTCATGAAGGCAATGGGGATTTCATTTCTTTCAGCTTTCTTTTGGGTCAACACAACAACATAAGACCAGTCAGAGGCAAAAGTGTAAATAGTGAAGTCTTGTGAGAAATCAGGACTCATCAAGGAAGGGGCTTCCACTATGGATTTTTTGATGGAATCAAAGGCTTGATTTTCCTGTGATCCCCAACGATATTGAACATCCTTTTTAATTAAATTCTGCAATGGCCTTACCATTTCTGAGAAACTTGGGACAAACATTCTAATAAAATTAATTTGGCCTAAAAAGGATTGCATAGATTTTTTGGAGGAGGGGGGAGGAAGTTTGGCAATGGCTTGAGTTCTTTCAGAATCGATGATCATTCTGTCACTGGATACTATGAAACCGAGAAGTTTGTCTTGTTCCACTGCAAAGATCAACTTCTTAAGGTTGAGAGATATGTCGTATTTGCAACATCGTTCTACGACAACCCTAAGGCGAGATAAGTGATCTTTCTTGTTTTTGGAGAAAACAGTAACGTCATCAAGATAGACCACTACAGATTGATTTATGAGACCACGAAAATCAATATCCATTACTCTATGGAAATTGGCCCCGGCATTTATAAGCCCAAAAGGAATCTTCCTGTAGGCATAAGTGCCCCATGGGGTACGAAAAGTAGTTTTTAATTGTTCTAGCGGAGACATGAGGACCTGGTTGTATCCTGAAAAACCATCTAGCAGTGATAATCTTTCGAAACCAGATACCTGTTGGAGAATTTGTTCCATTCGAGGAACAGGATAATTGTCTTTGTCAGACTCTCGATTGAAGTTATGAAAATTGACATTGAGTCGAATTTCGCCACTTTTCTTCCTTACATGAACTAGATTAGACAACCATTGTGTGTGCCTCACTGGGAAAATTATCTTTGCATTCAATAATTTATTTAGTTCTTTCTTGACAGTTGGTTCCAAGTTAGGGTGCATATTTCTCAGCTTCTGCTGAAAAGGTTGAGTCTGAGGTTTCATAGGGATGATATGTTGTATTATATTAGGGTCAAAAGTTTTTAAATCATGATATGTCCAGGCAAAGACATCCTTGAATTATTTAAATAGTTTTATAAAAGAGGACTGTTCTTGCTTAGAGCATTACATTCCCAAATTGATATTTTGTGGATTAACTTTAGATCCTAGATTTATCGTTTCATGAGTCAAGGAAGAACTGTTTGTTTTACAATTTATCGACCATCTTAATTTATCATGCAAATCATAAAACTTCTCTAGTCTTACCATGGATTTAGGAATAGAGTTTACCAGATCCAATGTTGATTCGGGAGATCTAGGCTCTGATATTACCATGAAATTGTGGAGATTTTCATCGTGAGTGCCTTCATCGATAATTGCACCTTGGAAAGTGTCCTCCATATGCAAAAAGTTGATGATCTGTTGATCATCATCGAACACTCTCCAATTAGTGATGTTGTCTGGGATTGATGGTCTGAACAATAACTCAATTGAAAATGCATTCAGAGAAAGGCCTTCTGTGGGAAAAAGTTTAGAAGCGACGTTAGCCAATAAGTCAGCCTCATAATTACTTAATCTAGGAATGAAATTAATGTTAGTTGCTGAAAATTTGTGCATTAGATTCCATACCTCAGTTTGGTAACTTTTCAGGTGTGGTGATAGGCAATGTATGGAACTTCTTACCTGCCTGACCACAATTTCTGAATCACCGAATACCATTAAGCTCTTTACTTTCATATCTACAGCTTTCCTGAGTCCTTGCAAAAGTGCCTCATATTTGACGGTGTTGTTAGTGCATTCAAACTCTAATCGACAGGTGATGAAATTTTTATTACCTGTCGGGTTGATGAGTACACATCATGCACCAACTCCTTCTTTGGATTTGGATCCATCGAAGTAAAGAAACCATATCTGAACTTTGTTGGCAGTGTTTGGTACATTCGACAAAGTTGTTGATTGAGTACATGTCATGAGCTCTGATTGATGTTCTGGATCGACGATGGGGGAAGTTTTGGCCATGAAATTACCAAAGAAGGTGTTCATTTCTTTCATTTCAAGTGAATTAGTGGAAGAAGTAAATGGTTCATTAGCATCATTCAAATTCGTCATGGTGTGCTTGAGATAACATTCACGGTTAATCCTAATTTTGTTTGGCTGTCCATTTTCTGACAGCCATAGATGCAACCAATCTGTTGCAAAGTAACCATGTAGTTTCTCGGACCAATCCCTCCTCAAAAATAAACCATAGAATTTGGGGATGTCAACAACAATGATGTCAATAGTCTGGTGAACCTTAGGATTAGAAGATAACCTAATGAACACATTTTTTAGTTCACCGATTACCTTAACATTCATCCGATCGAGCTGAATGATTTTAAGACTAGAAGGCTGAACTTGTGCGTTAATTTTTTGGCAAATAGACAAGGGAATCACATTTGATGATGTGCCGAAATCTACCATGCAATTATGTACATTTCTATTGAAATTTTCAAAAGTTAACAAGAAAGGTGGGACATTTTTGTGAGTATTAACAACAAAATTCTGCTGATTTTTAGCCCTTGTCCCTGAAATTACTTTATCTACATTTGATACATTTTTTTCAGTGAGATATCTTTTATCTGGGGGTTCAGGTGTTGTTTTAGCAAGGATCTTTTGAGCTATTTTAGAACTGATTTCTACAATTTTCTTGCTATTCAGATTGTTGTTTTTACTATTTTTTGCGATGTTCTGAAGCATTTTCTGCAGAAGAAGAGGGAATTTCAAAAGTTCGTAAAAAAAAATAGTAGCCCTGAGTTTCTTTAGGTCTTCAATCAAATCATACTCTAAAACTAGGGCTGCTAAATTCTGTTTTGTTTCAACTTGTTTCAATTGTTTCAGAGGCACATTAGTACTTATTTCGGAAGAGGGTTTACTCTGTGTTTTGCTTCTGGTATTGTAAGGATGGGCAGTTTCAAAATTTTCTTGAAAACTATTGTCGGAGAAATGCCCGAAGATATTGGGAGATGACTCCTCTTCTTCAAGTACTTCTTCTTCAACCATGTCTTCCTAAATTTCAAGAGGGACCAAGTTGTCATGTGCTTCAAGAATAGTTTGCAGAGCGTATTGTAAGCTTTCAAAATTTAGACCTTCAGGGGTTGGATTTAGCAGGTTGGGGAGAAAAGGATTTTTGAAAGGAGGTTTAAACCTTCCTTTGTTTGAGGATGCTTCTTCGGCCGATCTCTTCAATTCTACAACTTGATTCGATAATTTTTGGACAACCTTTTGCAAACTTTCTTAGTCTGAAGTTTCTGATTGGGTTTTGGTTTGGGGAGGCCTAGTAAGAATTTATGTTTTCTTCTTAGAAGATGGGGTTGTTTCTGCCTCACTACTAAGATTATCTTTCAAGCTCAAAATATTTTTTTTGATTTGTCTTGCCTCATCGAAGGCTTCTAGTAACATGGACTTCTTAGATCTTTTGACCCAAATTTCTATATTATTGTCTTCGGATAAGATATTTGAGAGCCCAAAATCTAGCACTAGGGGCCAATCTTCTCTGGAACCTGGTCTCTGAAAAACTCACCTGGAGAAAGAATTGTCTGTGGAAGAAATATTACTCAAGCACTAAAAGGAGGTGTCTCAACACAACCCCAAAAGTCTCAAAAGGATCGCCAATTTTCACAATTTTTCAAAAAGCTTCAGGGTTCTTCAGTCCCCATATAACTTGGATTCTAGGAAACAGAGAAAACATTCGGATTTGGGAGGAATCGATCCTGGGAGAGCCTCCAATAGATTTCGTCCTGGGCACCAACAACTAAAATAATTTTCTCCACACCCAACAATTTAATACGATTTGGGACATTTCAAAGTGGAATTCAGATGCAAACAACATCTGGAAAGAATGGAAATTGTCAAGAATTCTGAGCCACCTGCACGTTGAAGAAATCCGATTACTCACGCTCCTCCAGGGGAAATCATTGATCATTGAAAATAAGAAAGACAGAAGAGGATGGGGACAACATTCTGGCTCGTACATAGTCTCAGAGGGATACAACTTTGCCAAAGAAACTTTGAACACGCCCCCCAATCCGACCCTGTGGAAAGAAGTCTGGAATTTTAAATCCATTCCAAAAATTGACATGTTCATCTGGACACTAGTGCACAACACCATTCTCACTCGAGATAATCTCAAAAGAAAGGGATGGGAAGGCCCTATGCATTGTCCCCTCTGCGTCTCAAATGAGGAAACCATGGCACACATATTGTTGAATTTCTCATTCGCTCGGGAGGTTTGGCAGTTGGCATTGGCTCCTTGGACAACTCAAGTCACTCTCCCGGATGAGATACCCAGCCTTCTTCAAAACTGGTAGGCGCTATGCCCCTTCTCCCTCACGAAGAAAGACCAACTAAAAATTCATTGGGGGTACCTTCCCAAGTTTATTTGCTGAAAAATTTGGTTAGAACGCAATGCCCGAGTCTTCCAAGGGAAAGCTACCAGAGAGGGCCAAGTGAGTGAAAAATCCAAAGCAATGTTGGGGGACTTTCTGTCATCTATCAAATTTCTAGCAAATAAAGACAAGTTAACTCCCGTCGAGGAAGAATGGTTGTCAAGCCTTATCCCAAGTGCTCTGAAAGTGTCAACTGCTCCTCAATCCTCTACTTACGAGTGGGAAATCAGGTTGGACCCTTCAAACTTCACAAAATGGTGCAAATCCCTCCAAAGGCATAGTATTTTATTTGACAGAGCTTCTAAAGGAAACCCCGGTGAGGCTGGCAGAGGAGGGGTGATTATTGACCCCAAGGAAATAAAGGTCTTCTTGTACTCCTGTGGAATCGACAAGGAAACAAACAATATAGCTGAAGCTTTAGCTCTCTGGAAAGGTTTATCTCAAGCCCAACTCTTGAACATCACGGACCTCAATGTCTTTGGAGACTCTCATATCATCATTCAAGCTCTCTCTTGTAAGAACTTGACCAAACATATGAGGCTCAGGCAAATCCTTCAGAAAATTAAAATCCTTATGTCCACCTTCCGTGCCATCCATCTATTTATTCCAAAGTGTCCATTACTTTTGGGCCGCCTAGGGACTATGAGAATTAATTGAGAGAAATATGCACATTCGTAAATTTCATTAAGTGGATTCATGTAGAGATTAAAGATCCACTAGTGTTTAATGACACAACTAATGTTTAGTGTTCAAGTATTATCTTCTCGACCAATCCTTCAAGTTGTCCATTGATAATTTAGTGGTCAAGTATTTTGTTAACAATACAATGTTGGAAGGTTGATTCTATCGATGTTTTCTACTATTTTAGGATTTTGATTTTGAAGTGGTGGTTAAAATAGGTAAACAAAATGTGGGACCTAATCACCTCTCGAAAATCCACAATTGGAACAATGTTGGGATAACTCATAAAGTGTTGAATGTAGATATCTTTTGCATGGAAGTAGTTCTTGAATTCTTTACTAATATTTCCAACTTCAAATATAAATCTACATGCACTAGAAGAATATGGCGGTAGGAAAGATTGATAGCTCATAATTGAGGATACAAATTATTAGTTAATCATATGGTACTTGCACAGATTAGCAATGGATGGGATTCTTGACTACTATGTGTTGGATCATGAATGATAGGTGGTGCTCTCGGAATCCCATGATGGACATTGAAACATACATTATAGTGAGAAGACACAAATATCACAACATACATTAAAATGAGACATGTTGAATGCAAGTATCATTCAATTCAAGGCTAGAGTGCACTTTCCACTCCATTATTCATACTATTATCTTCATTCACTCCTATCAGTACATATTCTCCCTTTATATTCTATCATTTGTTTACTTAGGGTTCATATATGTGTGTGTGTGTGTGGTTAAGACTTTGTACAAAAAATATGTTATAGTTGTATTGGTCATTGTAAGAATACAAAAAAAGGTTTTTCCCACAGTCTATGATTCATACTTTGTTAAAAAAATTGATGCTTGTCTACAAAAAAAACAATTCTATCCTTTCATGAGGATTGTGAACTTTTACTAGTATAAAGCCTACTTTAAAAAACATGTCAAAACCCTTACCTTATCATTGTCCTTTCGCCAAATCCATTATCCCAGACAACTTGATAAGAGTTGTCCATGAGATGCATTTCCATCACCAAGACCTGCATGAATCATAAAATACAAATTCTTTATATGAGTAAATAATATATAAGCAAATAAACATGCATTTAGTTATGTAAAATACTCTAAAAAAAACTTAAGTGGCCGCATACCTTAATGAGCTTCTCTTTGTTTCAAGAATAGGTTATTCTCTACTGAACAGGGCCAACCACGTGAAGGTGGAAGCTCATATGGCCCGTCCCCCCCTCACTCTCAATTCCCCATACCCAACAAATGATTTTGTTTATATAGAAAACATATAGACATTCATGCATAACTAGGATAGTCATCAAAACATATGAACATATAAACATTGAAGCATATGAACATGTAAACATCGATAAACATCCAAATACAAGTCATGAATTTATACATCTAATTTTTCTTTGATTTATGTTTTTTTACATTCATAAAATTGACAATTGGGGTATCATAATCATCCAAGGACATTGTATTTTGTGTTCCCTGTCCTTCTATTGTTTGTGTTTCCATGCACTCATGTACCATACTTCTGGTACATCGCTGAGAAGGGCGTCGAGGCATATATTCAGGGTCATGAACTACAACAACGAAAATGATCATATCAATATTAGGAATACAATTGAAATAACTAATTCATTATTTTGATTAACATTACACTATTGCTCTTTACCTGTCTGTGTAGCTGTGAAAATTGGTGCATTGATTTCTTTTCCACTTGGTTCCTCTCACAGTTCACCCTCCCGAACTACATGCTCTTCAATTTTGAGAAGATAATATATAAGTATACGTCAGGAAATAAATATCTACAATCACAATAAATATTTCTAATTTTGAAGCATACATACTGGAATGGGTACTCTGCTCTCCACTATCATTGAACATGTGGACCCTTGTATGACGTGGTTTCTGCTGAATATCGGATGATTCAATGCTGCGGTAGCACTGTTTCTTGAAAATAAACATAAATACTTAGTTAAGGGTGATATAATAAAATATGAATAGACTTTACAATGACTTTTCATTTGAATTACTTGCGTGGTTGGGGAGATAGGAGTCTGGCCTAAGATTTTTCTATATTCAATCACACTTTTAAAACCGTGTTTGTAACCAAGCTTTAGGTCCTCCTCGGTGGTAGCAATGTCGAACATATTTAACTGCAATGCATAACACCATTAATAATACCAATAACAAAAACATATATTTTTTCGCTACTGTTAAATAAACATTAACCATAGTTAATCATTTAAATCTTACGATTCCGTCTTTTACTTTTCCATAGCCACCCTGGCCTAGTTTATGCTACCCATGTTTTTCCACTTTGGCCTTGGTTGCTTTGGAGGTGTCTGGTAGCCTACATATAGAATTTTTGAAAAAAAATAGATATCGGAATTGTTACTTAAAACAGGAAAGAAAAACATAAATGATCATATTTCACTGATAATATGACATGTGTTGTACCTTGCTTGACCAACTCGTGGATGTGTTCCTTGTTTTTTAAACAAGTTCTCCTTTGCATCCTCTATTAGGGCCTTCCACTCTTTCTCTGGAACCATGGGAGGGTGCTCGTGCTTGAGGTCTAATTGTAATTTCTCCTTATACTGGGCCCTGGTATATTTTAAATTCTCGGCAACTAACTTTGTAACCACTTTCTTGTTGAAAATGTTGTCGAACAAGTTTACCATGTGGTCTATTAAATCATCTTTCTTTTTGCTATCTTGGCCATTCCACCATGTGCGAATGGTGGGGCCAAACAACTCCAATCCTTTGTCATTTAAGTTTCTATAGAAAACATTGTTTCCTGCAGAAACGTGTTATCCATTAATTTATAATAATCTCAAAAAATGTCCATTTCAATTTCATGAAAAAAATGAATCAATTAATTAACAATTACATGTAATCTTCTGAATCTTGATCGGAACACATGCGTCATCCACCAGAAAGGTGACATCTAGTGATCTGATGCTTTTAATTCGTTCTGCTCCATGTAGAATAGTTTCCTCTCCATCTACAGTACGTTCCTCTCTGGATTCATGTGGAGTCCCAGGCTGTGGCTCATCATGCTTCGACGTTTCATGCCGGTCAAAATCATTGCGCTCATCAATGGATTCGAGGGGAACCTCAGGAGGCTCAAAAAGCCTCACTTGCACTTTTCTATTTCAACATTTGTTTTTCATTGGACCATCATTGCTACCTATAGTAGTTGCAACACCTGCAGGATCCCAATGCACAGGGTTTAAAAACTCCTACAAACGGAAAAATTTACTTTATCAGATCATACAGAAAATATAAAACAAAAAAATGGATATGAAATTGTCATAGCTGATAAAAATATGTGAAGATGCCACTTACCCCAAAATTAGTTATTGTATTTTGTAGCTCTACAATTCTTGCCTTGACCTCCTGTGTTAGGGGTATTTTGCTAAGAAAACCTAGATATTCTATGTTAGCCTTCTTCAAGGCCTTCATTACAGTTGTCATTGGGCCAGTGGAATAAAATATTTCGTCCTTATCAATATCCTCAGTGGGAGCCTTCCCACGTTGACCATGCCACAATACATTGATGAATAAAATTAATAAGATGAACTTTAACATTTGAGAAATTTAGTTATTGTAGACATAAGTTATTACTGTATTTAACATTTACATGCTGAGGCACAACAAGTGCCTTTCCATAGTCACCCTGTAGAGATGTAGTGGGTGATTTTCGGACATGGTCACCCTGGACAGTAGTTGACACAATAAATCAATCAACAAAAGTTATGAAATTCACCTATAACATTTAAAAAATGAAATATTGGAGTAATATCAGAAAAAATAATAATGAAATTTCAGAGATTTAGATGTTGTAGTCATAAGTTGTTACTGTATTTAACATTTACCTGGTGAGGTACAATGGGTGCCTTTCCACGATCACCCTAGACAGATGTAACGGGTGATTTTCCGCCATGGTCACCCTTGACATGTGTTGATACAATAAATCAATCAACAAAAGTTATGAAATTCACCTGTAACATTAAAAAAATGAAATATTGCAGTAATATCAGGAAAAAAATAATGAAATTTCAGAAATTTAGTTGTTGTAGTCATAAGTTGTTACTATATTTAACATTTACCTGGTGAGGCACAATGGGTGCCTTTCCATGGTCACCCTGGACAGATGTAGCAGGTGATTTCCTACCACGGTCACCCTGGACATAAGTAGACACAATAAATCAATCAACAAAAGTTATGAAATTCTAACATTAAAAAAATGGAATATTACAGTAATATTAGAAAAAAAAAATGAAATTTCTGAAATTTAGTTGTTGTAGTCATAAGTTGTTATTGTATTTAACATTTACCTGCCGAGGCACAGTGGGTGCCTTTCCACGGTCACCTTGGACAAATGTAGCCTGTGATATCTCACGGTCACCCTAGATAGATGTTGACACAATAAATTAATCAACACGAGTTATGAAAGTAATTGTAACATTAAAAAAATGAAATATTGTAGTAATATCAGAAAATAAATAATGAAAAATGAAATATATGCAGTAAAAAATTGAAATATTGCAGCGATAAATTGTAACAATGTTTGATCAAAGGTTGAGTTGAATGGTATGTAAGACATTTACCCCCATAGCTGCACCCCCTCCATTTATTCGATTTAAGTTGTAATCGATCAACAACTCTTCACCTGGAACTATTTTTTTTGTTGCACATGCAAATATACGATTTCCTTCACATCCCTCAAATATGAAATTCGGTTTCTTAGTTGTTGCCACTATTCGTGTACTATTTATAAAGCCTGCAATGTTTCCTGTAGCTTTTGGCCTTCCATCAATATACATAGTTGCCCCTTTATTTTGATTGTTATCTACTAGTTGTATGTAATTTACGGCAACTCGTATCTCTGCATACTTCGCGTATATCAGACCAACATCAACCATGGATTATATTTGTATAATGGTCCAACATACTCCATCAATTCAATTATAGTTCCATAGCCGACCTTTATGCCATCCATGGAAAATAACCCCAATCCATGTAAGGACGAAGGAGCAATGCGATACATCCTCCCACTAATGAAGAAATTTGTGTCCACTTCAGGTAGCTCCTTAGGTGCCCATCGTTGCACTAGATGTTTATAACTGAAGGGAAACTCAATTTCACCTATGTTCTCAGCATCATAATTACATGACCCTCCATTGGCAATAAAAAATTGCATGCGTATACAAAATATTTTCCTTACTTTTTCATATCTAGTTGATCTAGAACCGGTAGATCTAGTACAACATGTCTCACTTTCAACCTCTCTTAGTATATCTTGATCATCACTCGAGGAAGATAGATTTGATAGATACCTATTTGGTGGTATCTCCACTCGTTAAAAGAAGAATATAATTTATCGTGCCAATATACGTTTGTGGTACCAACACAGTTGCATATAGTTGCATAAGTTGCATAAGTTGCATTTTTGCATAAAGTTGCATATAGTTGCATAAGTTGCGTATAGTTGCATAAGTTTCATTGTTGCATAAAGTTGGATATAGTTGCGTATTGTCACTTTAAAACATGATAATTTGCATTGTTGCATATGGTTTCATACGAAATTGTTGCAATATAGTTGCATATAGTTGCATATAGTTGCAATACAGATGCATATAGTTGCATAAGTTGCATATAGTTGCATAGTTGCATATAGTTGGATATAGTTGCATATAGTTGCAATATAGTTGGATATAGTTGCATATAGTCACATATGAAATCGTTGCAATATAGTTGCAATTTCGTATGCATATAGTTGCATACAAAATTGTTGCAATATAGTTGCATATAGTTGCCTAGTTGCATATAGTTGCATACGAAATTGTTGGAATATAGTTGCATATAGTTTCCTAGTTGCATATAGTTGCATATGAAATTGTTGCAATATAGTTTCATATAGTTGCAATATAGTTGCATAAAGTTGCATATAGTTGCATAAGTTGCATTTTTGTAGAAAGTTGCATATAGTTGCATATAGTTTCATATAGTTGCATACAAAATTGTCATATAGTTGCATATAGTTTCATAAGTTTCAAATAGTTGCATAGTTGCATAAGTTGCATATAGTTGCACAAGTTGCATTGTTGCATTGTTGCAATCTAGTTTCATAGTTCCATAAGTTGCATATAGTTGCATAGTTGCATAAGTGATAGGGTTGTTGTGTTTATAGAGTTTTGAGCTTCAATATCTTTTCTCCCATGCATTTCCCTCCTTACCATTTGGACAAGCTCGGTTGGATTGTGTCTTTGTGATGAGTAGTTCATTTATATTTGCACAAGTTCGATGATAAGTTGCATATAGTTGCATAAGTTGCATTTTTTCATAAAGTTGCATATAGTTGCATAGTTGCATATAGTTATGACAACTGGAGTAGCGACAGCTGCAGTAACAACATTGTTGCAATATAGTTTCATAGTTGCATAAGTTGCATATAGTTTCATAGTTGCATATAGTTGCATATAGTTGCAGCAACCAGAGTAGCAGAAACAGGAGTAGCGACAACTGCAGTAACGACATTGTTGCAATATAGTTGCATAGTTGCATAAGTTGCATAGAAGAGTCAAGGTCCTATGAGCTAAAAAATGATTTTCCTTGCCAAAATGTGAAGGAATCTGAAAAATTATGGACTACATCTAGTGGAGAGCAATCATTAAGACCTAAGATTGAGGATTTCTCAACATCCACCTCAACAAGTCCTTTATATACTTCAGAAATCAATCATCAAGAAGAAGAGGATCTTCATAGCACGATGAAGGAGAGCATAGAAATTACTTTTGATGAACATCAAGATTACATTGAAATTTGGTTTCAAGAGGTCATTAGGCCACAATATTATTCTCTTCTTCAACAAATTCTGATGCCCAAACAAGTAGGTTGGTTGGTTCTTCATATCTAGGTAATCACTGTGGTAACTTTTTCATACATGGATATGAGTATGTTTCTTATTTTGCTCCGCACATGGTTACATTGGAAGAGTTCTTACACTTGAATAAATATTTTCCCTCTCTTTTTAGGTAGGGTAGGGTAGTAAATAAAAGCTGCATGTTGTTAGTTTAGCTTAGAGTCTAATGCAACCTCATTTTACATTTTCTTTTAATAAAATAACTATGAGATACATTTTCCAGTGACTTGATCTCATTAGTCTTTGATATTTTAGAGTGTTTTTTTTTTCTAGAGACTTCTGTAGGTATTTATTTTACCAGGAGTAGACAGTTTCAAGGAAATATAAAAGAAGGGTTCATCTTCAAAATATTGCTATACTTGAACCTTGTTGTCTACTAAGCATCAAATGAATAATGACTTGCTGTAATTAGCCATGTTTTTGCAAAGACTTTCATCTTCTTTTTCTCAAGGCACCTTAAATAGAAGTTGCTCTTGGACCTTCACCACTATATAAGGAAGTGACACTGTAACCATCAAGCTTAGAGGTCTCTCGTACAGTTTTCCAAAGAAACCTGAGTACGTGAGTAAAGTATCTTTATTAAAGAGTAACAAGGAGGTCTGATTAGCGAATAGTCATGGAAACATCACAATAACTTACAAAATAAGAAAGTGAGTTGAGCCTAGAGATACCTTTCCGTTCTTTCTCAATGGTACCATCCACTACACACTAAATAACTTGATTATATCATATATTTAGATAGGCCATGTCTTCTTAAGTACCCCTTACATTAGGACAATCACTAAGGAATATAATGAAAAGTCATCCTCTAACATAAATACCATCCCAATTGAAAAAAAAAGAAAGAAAAAGTTGTTTTCAGAGTTGTTCCCCCATTCTCTTGCACAAAGCAATCTTATACTAAAATATTAAAAGATGGAGGGCCAGTCTCTGAGGGTGTAAGAGGATAACCCATCGGGATATTGAACAGGTCTGCTGGAAATGGGTACCGGCCTATGGTATGACTAGGTAAACCCGCTGGAGTATTGAACAAGCTTGTTGGCAGTGGGGCATTCTAGCTAGTGAGGATGGTAATCTGACAAAAAAAAATTTAAATCCGTCTTGATGTACGACATTACTTGTAGGAAAAGATGACATGAAGTATGTATGGTTAAGCTAAGGTTAATTAACTCCAAAAACTTGCCATTGGGAAATAACTCTGAGACTATCTTGAAACTCTCTTACATACCTCTTCTTATCCGTATATAGGATCTCTTATCCTATATGTGGGGCCATCTTCTAACCGTCTCGTCAGACCAATCTGTGAAATTTATCTTTACACTTTACAAACTATAAATCTTTGGCTATGGGGAGAACTGACTGGTTTCCTATATTGTTTATTGTGAGCTGTCATAATACTTAGGTGTAGGGGATGGGTTCATGAGTTGACAAATGATCATTATCTAGAGAAGTAAATCTTTGTAAAATTTTTGTATTATTTTCATGATACGGGTTATTACATCAACAATCATTTTATCTTGAAATACTAAACTCTTGTGTCCTATAAATTGTTGTATATGGCCTTAACATACCACTATGTTGCTTTATTTTTTTTACAGGCTGTTCATTGTAGGTTTGCCATTACATTTTTGTTATAGGTTGTTCATTGTAGGTTTGACATTACATGTTCTATGCAAGTGGATTGAGTGAGCATGGTGGAAAAATCGACAACAATGGAACACTCTTAGCCTGCCTCAACTCCTATTCACTATGTTCGTGGCCTCTGAGGAATCAATTTCCTCAGCCACAAAGATCCCAAGAGTTGGAGACTGTTGATTTAAACACCACCAGTTGCCAAGAGAAAGCTATAATAGGGTTTTCAAAACTGAATTTCAGAACATCTCTAGAGCTAAGGGATATTCCAAGGAGTGTATAAAAGAGGAGCTAATCAACCTTCTCATAGTCATCACCAGATTGATTTCATGTGAAGGTAGATATTCCGTCTTTAAAGCCTGTCAATTTCGATTATTAGCTCACTTTCAGTTCAATAAGACATTGTAACTTTCCCTTTTACTTCTTAAAGAGTCTTGAGAAGATGTCTTCCCAAGTGAGGAGGGATGTAACCAATCCCCATAACAACGTATTTCACCACGGCCTTATCAAACTACTTGTCTTAGCCAAGTTGGAAAAAAAGGACAAAACATGGGATGCGTTCATTTACCAATTTGCAAACCCTCATCTTACAATCAAGACAAGCAAGAAGACTCTTGATCTAGGGACTGTTACTCCACCCAAACCCTCATGCTCAAGCTATTCCTTTGTTGGACCAAAAGTCCAAGAAGCCTATTGCTAACCCCCCTATAAAAATAGTAAAGACCAAGAAGCCTATTGATAATTCATGGCACGAGGACATGTGATATCTTCGGTCTAGTGGGAGTCTCCTGAGCTAAAAATGCTAAACATTTCCCATTTGTATAGCAAACCTATGAGAAGAGGAAGTAGGATTTCTATCAAAATTCTGTCATACTGTTGTTTTACAAAGTCTTGGGATATTATATCAACAGTTTTTTGTATTGGTATGCTAAATTATATACTACTGACATCATTGTGTGTGTTATAAGCTCCTGTGCGCTTTTATGTTTATGCTATAGAAAACTGCTTATACTTAACTACTCTTTGTGACAAATACAAAGCAATTACAACTGCTAAATACTTATTGCCATTTGTATTACAAGCTTATGAAAAGAGGAACAATTGTTTGAATTGTTACAGATCGATGACAGGAAATAAAAATTCTCCTATTCACCATGCCTAATAGTACAAACCAAGCCTTTTGTTAGTATTTGTCAGTTCTGTCAGTCACCAGTGATCAAATTTACTCTTTCATGTGATTGATAGGATTATTAGGTCAGATTGTTATATTTTCAAGATAAAATTCTCAAATATAATTTGACATATCTTAGTTGTAAAATTTCATTGGTGTGTCTAGGTGTCAATACTACTCCCTCTACTCATCCAATGTCATAAATTTTCATCATGGTCATGTCATCATTCCTTGTCATCAATTTTCAAATGATTGTCTTGGTCAAAGTTCTACTTCAAAATTGGTTTCTGAATTAAGGAAGATGAATTTGACAAAAGTGAAAGAGGTTTTATCAATAATAGACCAAGAAACAAAAACATCCTTCATTTTATTCACAGGTGTTATCATTTGAGATAAATTCCCCAAATACAGTCGCCATGGGAGGGTTTCTGCACATTTGGACAACTTGACTTGAAGTCAAATTTTCAGAGGTTTGGAGAAAGAATTTGCAGTGCTTGATGGTTCCATTGTGTAGCAGACATCCTAAAATTTCCAAACATACCACTTTCAGCCCAAAAATCCTCTAGGAAGGCCTCCAAAATCCATATCAAAGACCACGCTACGCTTCTGCTAAGAGCACGCTACGCTTCTGCAAGTTTTGAGTAACCAACTTCAATCTGGGATTTTGAACAAATGGAAAAGTAATTTTGAAAAATGGAGGAGGTTTTTGTTCATAACATAACAAACACAATAACCTCTCTCAATTTTTGAATATAATTTATGGTTTGGGATATATTATATCATCTTAGAGGCCTATGCTTTTAGAAAATAAAACACTCTGTTTTTTTCCTGTTTTAGTCATTTTATTTTTGTGTTTTCCTAACAATAGGAAGTGAATTTTTAAAAACCAAGAGAGGTTTTTATCAAGGAGATATTAAAAAACAATAACCTCTCTCAGTTTATAAATATACGTTATGGGTTTGGATATATTCAATTCTCTTAGAGGCCTATTTTTTCAGGAAATAAAGCACTCTGTTTTTTCTATTTTAGTCATGTTTTCTTGGCATGTTTTCCTAACCACTGGAAGTGAATTTTTGAAAACCAAGAGATTTTTTTGTCAAGGACATATTCAAAAATAAAAACCTCTCTCAGTGTTTACACAGGTCTTACTGTATTGTAGTTACAAGTGTCACTTTGATACCTATTTTTCACAAGTTCACCAGGCCAAAATTGTTGCGCTTATGGGAAGTCACTTTTGGAACTATTTTGCAGAGGTAAAATTGTTGTTTTGCATGGTTTAAAGGATCAAGGGTATAATATACATCTCAAGGATTCCTCACATGTCATCAACAACCTCCAAAAACTCCAAACCCTCCACTTCAAACTTAGAGAACATGAAACACTGAGTTGTCATTTACGACATGATAAGGTTGTCCTACAAGCCAAGATGAATTCTCTACAGCGTTAGGTTGATGATATTACTGCCATCAATAATAATCTCTAGACGCAATTAAAACACCACAAAAATCCTAAGTCAAAATCGCTCGGGCAAGAGGGAGAAGCTTCTAAAGCTAATCCACCCCCTCCTTTGCAAGTTTAGTCATAAAGGTCAATTTATTTTTGTTTGAAGTGGGACCTGCAAAATCTTAGGTGTTGGGCTAATGTTGGGACCAAGATATGATCACTTTTATGACAGTTATTATACACTTTTTCCACATGTACATATGTGTTTTTCATCTTTTGAATGAGCTTTTTGAAGAATTTCATGATAAAACGGTATGATTGACATAAGGTACGTATGATTCATGTTTAATGATTGTATCGAGTATAATTCATCACGTTTTTACACTTCCAAGGATCTGATTCACGCTTTTTGATGTTACAGGGAGAAAATGCACTACGTTTCTTCTTCTGACACTTGATCCGACACTCCTTCCATCACTCGTTCTGGTACCTGATTTGACACTCTGTCCAACACCTCTTCTTGCACAAAAATGGAGGGCGATTTGGCGGTTATGGTATTGGCAGCCAGTGGGGGGTGAATCATAGACATGGGTTTCACTTGTGCTTATCCCCTCCAACTACTGAAGTCTTGACAACTCGATTTTGGGTTGTTATGGTGGGTGATTATTGGCTCGCTCTGTTTCGGCAGTTAGGGCACCATTAATGAAATTTTCCAATTTTAGAAGTGGTTCAAACCTCTTGTGATCGACCACTTGGTTTGTAAACATTATAAATACCACCTTGGTGGTCAGATAATTGTTAAGCAGTAGAAGAAGTCGTGTGTTAGAGCCAAAAACTATTCTGGCACTGTTTTTGCATTTTTCATTTGCCAAAATTGTATAAAACTGTGTTTTTGCGTTTTAATGGTGAATTCCTTTTGCTGAGTTTGTGGTGTGCTTTTAGGGAGTGACCACGACTTGCTGGGGGGCCCACCAGTAGTCTGGTCACTGTTCTTTGTGTTTGTTTATGTATTTCATAGATTACTTGTTCTCTTTATTTCCTGTACATGCATTTCTATTTTGTTAATTAGTTTGTTGTTATAATTTAATTTGCTTTGACTCTCTTTTGCAGGTTAGTATGATGAATTGTGTTAGCATGCATTAATATCGTAGTTAGGAGTGGATCTACAGACTCCTAGACTAACCCCATGTGTAGTTAAATACTAGATTATGTTTTTATATATGATTTTAGAATCAAGTTTAAAACAGAGTTTTGAATAGCATAGAATAGCGTTTTAATTTGGGTTTTAATTGACAAGGATTTGATGGATGGATATAGTTAATTCCAGTTTTTAATGATAGATTGCTTATTTCAGTTTTATATAGATCTTTCTTACTTAGTTGTTGATTAATGTAGTTGTTAGTTTACTTTTTAAATGCCATGCTTTAATTTATGATTTTAGTCATTTCTTTATTGCAATTTGAATTGTTAGAGTAGATATAGCATAGTTTTCAATTTATGTAATTTTCTTTCTAGAATTAAATTGCAATTGTATTTCTTAGTTAATGGTTGAGCTTAGGTATGAATTTTTCTGATGTAGTGTAGAAGTATAATGATAATCTCGTTATGTTGTTGATGGTTCATATATGAATATGCATGGTATCTAACACTGCTTTTGTCATGGCTAAACTCTCATTGGATTGTTTAATCCATACCTTTCACTTTGCCATTGAGATTAGTGTTGAGCTTATACCGCTTGAATTGTCCTTTGTTGTCAAATGCCATTGAGATATCATTCGACACCGAAGACATTCACACAACCACCAACATTATATTTGAATTGTCATAGGTTAAAAGATTGTTTTCTTGTTTTCGTAGATTAAAGATAGTTTCTTGCTTTCGTAGATTAGAAGAGATAGTTTTCCTTCTTTCATAGATATAGTTTCTTTCTTCCATAGATTAGAATAAAGTTTTATTGCTATTGTAGGATATATAGACTTTGCTTTGATAGATTAGATAGTAGTTTGCTTATTATAGATTAAGCATTAGTTGGTAGTTCCTCTTGCTTTCAATAAAATAGATTTCCTTTCATGCATTAGAAATAGTTTTTCATTGAGCATTTAGTCCAGTTGCCTCTTAGATATCCTTTCATGCATTAGAAATAGTTTTTCATTGAGCATTTAGTCCACTTGCCTCTTAGGCTAGATACTTGTTCAATGAGAAGTTTTAATTTGATTGCTTGTAGTATTTAGTTTTTTTTGCTTACTTGTCTATTTGCTTTAGTAGTCTAGTTAGTTGTCTTTTCTTATTTGTCTATTGCTTTAATAGGTTAGGTAGTTGTCTTTGACTACTTGTTTACTTGCTCTAGTAGGTTAGTTAGGTTTCTTTGCTTTCTTGTTTATTTACTTTCTTTCACAAGATAGTTGCTCATTGAATGTAGGTTGGCAAGTTAAAATAGTTTGCTTTGGTTATTTTCTTATTGTTATGCTTAAATAGTTTCTTATTGCTTATTGTTGAATTAGTTTGCTTTACATAGGGTTTTACTTGCTTTCTTAGGAACTATCCATCGATCCTTGGCCCAAAAGTACTTAGGTTACATAGTTTCAAATTTCTTAGTAGGGTTTTCTCATTAGATATCTTTGCTTGAGTAGATTAGCCTTAGATAGCTACCTTCCTTAGTTAGACTATACTCCTACCAACCCTTCTACCTTTGGCACATATTTTTCTACAAATCTAAGTTTACTTACCCCGGGTTGACAATTTAATTGAGGGTTTTTAGTGTGTTTTTAGTGCATATACAACACCCATCAGGAAGCTACTTTCTATCAACAGTTAGTGGGTTCACTAATGTATTTAGTGAACATGAGACCAGTGTTAAGAACCAAATATCAATGTAGCATAGAAAAACCTCAGAAAAAGTACTCAACGCCTTGAAAAAGAGATAATTTCAGATAATAAGCCTCTTCGAGGGGGAAACCTCCTTTTACCCCACTTAAATGTTCAAGTACCAGATGATTCAAAATGAAAATGTCTCCTT
>ML790828.1:475606-514121 GCA_009831015.1 Picea engelmannii
TTTATATGTTCATATGTTTTGATGACTATCCTAGTTATGCATGAATGTCTATATGTTTTCTATATAAACAAAATCATTTGTTGGGTATGGGGAATTGAGAGCGATGTGAGGGGGGGGAGGGGCCATATGAGCTTCCACCTTCAAGGGTTGGCCCTGTTTAGTAGAGAATAACCTATTATCGAAAAAAATATAAGATCATTAAGGTATGCGACCACTTAAGTTTTTTCTAGAGTATTTTACATAACTAAATGCATGTTTATGTGCTTATATATTATTTATTCATATAAAGAATTTGTCTTTTATGATTCATTCATGTCTTGGTGATGGAAATGCATCTCGTGGACAACTCTTATCAAGTTGTATGGGCTAATAGATCTGGAGAAAGGACAATGATAAGGTAAGGGTTTTGACATATTTTTTTAAGTAGGCTTTATACTAGTAAAAGTTCACAATCCTCATGAAATGATAGAATTGCATTTTTGGTAGACAAGCATAAAGTTTTTTAACAAATTATGAATCATAGACTGTGGGAAAAACTTTTTTTTTTATTCTTGCATTGACCAATACAACTATAACATATTTTTAGTACAAAATATTAACCACACACACACACACACATATATGAACCCTAAGTAAACAAATGATAGAAGATAAGGGGAGAATATGTACTGATAGGAGTGAATGAAGATAATAATATGAATAATGGAATGGAGAGTGCACTCTATCCTATTTGAATGATACTTTCATACAACATGTCTCATTGTAATGTGTGTTGTGATAGTTGTGTCTTCTCACTATAATGTATGTTTCTATGTCCATCATGGGATTCCTAGAGCACCACCTATCATTCATGATCCAACACATAGTAGTCAAGAGTCCCATCCATTGCTAATGTGTGCAAATACCATATGATTAACTAATAATTTGTATCCTTAATTATGAGCTATCAATCTTTACTATCACCATATTATTCTAGTGCATGTAGATTTATATTTGAAGTTGGAAATATTAGTGAAGAATTCAAGAACTACTTCCATGCAAAAGATATCTACATTCAACACTTTATGAAATGTCCCAACATTGTTCCAATTGTGTATTTTTGAGAGATGATTAGGTCCCACATTTTATTTACCTAGTTTAACCACCACTTCAAAATCAAACTCCTAAAGTAGTAGAAAACATCGATAGAATTAACCTTCCAACATTGTATTTTTAACCAAATACTTGACCACCAAATTATCAATGGACAACTTGAAGGAATGGTCCAGAAGATAATACTTGAAATTTTGTAGCATATACACCATCACCAGGCCTTTGCATTTCATGGTTGTGTAATTACAATTTTTTTCTAGAAAATTACCTTGGGTGGTGTAGCATGTGTTCCCCTAGCTATGCCAACATGTTCCCAATGCAATGGTAGTGGAATCCATATGGACATGGAAAAATTTTGACCAATTAGGAAAAACAAGAATTGGAGCCATAACCATCCACCATTTTAACTTGGAAAAACCCTTTTCACATTCTACAATCCATACAAATGGGACACCTTTTCATAGTAGTTCCTCCTTCTACATTATTAGTTGAGAATTCCCCATGATAAATATATGGTAATACCCTGCATGACCATAACACATGGATATTCTCTAGTGCATACATATTCTAAAATTACTATGATTTTAATTAGTTTGACTAAACATCCTTCCTTGTAGATAATATGATCCAAGAGGATGTTGAATGGGGTGTAGAAAATGAAATTCTTAATATTTAGGTACAACTAGATCAATCAATGTCTTTCCATCACCAACATTAGTTTAGCCATGTGACCCTTTAGCTAGATATATATTGCCAATAATTTAAAATATAGCTCAAGGAAATTATGGATATGCTCATTGAACATAACAAACATGATTCTAGAGAACATAATTGGTGCATTACTTGGGCCAAAGGGCATGATATTGAATGCATACAATCACCATTCCATAGAAAAAATGGTGTTCATCTTATCCTCGATGATACAAATTTTATGATAGCCAAATAATCCTACTATGAAGGTGTAAGGTTCATTCCTTTCCACTTTCTTGGTAATCGCATGACTAAAACATGTATGAAAGGGATCATGTATGTAGGCCTGACTCAATATAAAAAATTCCACAGAAAAATTTATTCCACCTTTTTCACACCCTATATGACTATTAGACTAATGGAATCTTATTATTCCACTGAAAATATCTAACCAATAGTTATCATATCACATATCTATTGTTTAGCATATTCCTTTTAATGTGAATGCATCATATATAGTCACTTCTTGGTAGATCAGGTGTTAGGCTTCAATTCTATATTCATCTCCCAATGTTCTCCTCTCACTCTTTTCATCTCAAAGATGCTACATGGGAATAGGTGAGTGTACTCTCAAATAAAATATACTATGTCTGCAATGATGTTTTCATACAAATAGTCACCAATAATAGCCAACTCAGACACATCCTCCATACTGAAATCGACTATTTGTCTTCAATATCCCATGATACTGAACTAGATAGTTGGTATTCTTGGCTTATGTCACTACATGGTGCACCTCTATTTATTCAAACCACAGAGAATGAAATTATTTTGTGACATCATCCTCTACATAATCTATGGTCAAACATTATGCTAGTCCCATTAGTGGGAAGCATTGAATGTGTTTTATATCCCCACTAATCAACATATCTTCCTCACGAAGTTGAAAAGTGTCATAGAACTTAAATTGTAGTTATTGTTGGATTACTGAGAGGGGGGTGAATCAGTAATAGCGTAATTATAATCATTTTTCTCCAAATAATCCAAGTTTTATATCAATGTATAATTATTATCCAATAATGAGCAATAAGAAATGAACAATCACACACATACATAATACACCAGTGTTTTACGTGGAAACCCAAATCGGGAGAAAACCACTGAATGATTTTTCTTATATATCTTGAAGAATTATATTCATTGGAAGCACCAACTTCCTTTATTTTCTAGATGCAACTGGAAGGAGGCTCCAACCCCCTAGTTTATTAGGCTACAACCTGAGGGAAGCTCCAACTCCCCAATTCTCTGGCTACAACCAGAAGGAGGCTACAACCCCTTATGTTCTCTAGCTAAAACCGGAAGGTGGTTAAAACCACCTGTCCTTGCCCCGTCCAACCACCCTGAAGTATAAGTATAATGAAGGAACCGCTATCACACTATCAATGTGAGATATACTGCTGTAAACCTCTACCAATAAACCTGAACCATGCATCAACCATGCATAAAACTGTACCTCAACCTATAATCAACCTGTACCATAAAAAAATTCATAAACCATGTACCAAGTATGTACCAATCATGTGGCAAATACTCATAAACTATGACTCATCAATATGTACCAACATCATCAACTATACACCTCATGTATGTGCCAACTCATCAACTACTGGTCTCAACCATGTACCCAACTTGTACATCAACCAAAAGGCCTCATAAATTTCATCATCCAAATATGATTTGTAACTCTATAATATATCTGGTGTATATGATCACATACCTGCAAACATTCCTTAACTTTAAACAAGAAGAGACTAGCATCAAACTTTTCCTTAGTCTCACATGACTAGTTTTGGATTAGTCAACAACCCTAACTTGAAATAATAATAGCTTTGTACCTGTAATGAATAAAGATTTGAAAATGATATAGAATTTTCTTCAGTGTTTTTTATGCAATTCCTATAGGTTTCACTACTTGGAACCTCTTAGAAAAGGAGTTATAGCAAAAATGGCATACCTTGTTGAATTTTGTCTTATTCTCGAGAGAGACCTTGTAGAGCCTGCCCCGCATGGAATATTTGTTGAATCGATCTGAAAATGTTACAAATAATAATAAATATTGTACTATAACCAACACATTTTGTCTTACTGAATTTGGATCTGTTATGAAGAAGTTATGGCGTTTTTACCCGAAACACCTGTTTTAGACTAGTTTCAAGACTAGCCAAAAACCCTATTTTCCACAGAGTGTAACTCCAAAAATACAAGGAATGACAAGATGAAATTTTTTACCATAGATACTTGGATATGTTAACTCATTTTCATATCAATTTCATGGTTTGAATCATTCTATAAAAAGCGTTATTGTGAAAATGGTGAGATGACCTGTAAATAACATACCTTAGAAATCATCATCAAAAGAATTTATCCTTCCTTGAATTTCAGCCTTCTTTTCTTCACCTTCCCTCAGAAATTCGGCTTAGATATCCTTTGGTTACCTCATACAATTATAGGTATTCAATATTCTCAATTGTGTCTAAAATGAGAGAGCCTTGCCTCTTATTTATACTTTCCAAGTAGCTTCCTTAAAAACATCTTGTATGTCACTTTGCCCACTTTCCTTATTTTAGGGTTAACCCACTTCTAATTTCTCCATTAAATTTATTATTTAAATAATTTATTTTGTATTCACCTTGAATTATAGTACACTCATCACTTCACTTGATCATTTACCTTCTAATATCTCTTAAATCACTTTGACTACTTTGAACTTTCGGGGCTTCTAGATGACATAAGAGGGTCCTTCAACTTCGTAAGGCCATAACTCTCAAACCGTGAGGAGTTATGTGACGTTCCACATACCACCAGAAATGGAATGACATGTAACATCCATATAGAATAGTATTACCTGAAAATATATCAAAAAACATACCATTATCCATCAAACAAACTTGGGTACATTACCCAAACTTGGGTTCTCCAACTTCTCATGGCCATAGCTCTCTAACCGTGAGGAGTTATGTGACGTTCCACATACCACCGGAAATGGAATGAAAAGAAATATCCATCTAGGATAGGTTCACTGACAAATTCACTAACTTTCATCTAATTTTTCCACAAATAATAATGGGTTCTCTAACCATACTTCTAAGATAACTCAATCCACAAAGCGTCTTCCTATGAGGGCTTTCACCATAAGGGGACCACTTTGGAGTTCATCAATTTCTAATTATTATCAACCATGACAAGACAATAACAAGTCATATTTACATCAAACATACTTGGGTCCATTAACCAAATCTTTGTGCTACTGATATTTCTTCAAGGGTTGACATCATTGACAACCAACCTTAATCAACAATCTCCCCCTTTGGCATTGATGGCAACACTATGATGCAATACTGAAATAATATCAATAATGCTCCTCTTGGAACCATGCATCTGTCTCATGCTCCCCCTGGAACCATACCTCTATCCTCTTCATCTGATAAATCTCTTTTCCTTTGTCATCAATGGAAAAGGTATATTCCATCTGTGGCTGCTTCCCCTGATTGAACTGTCTTATTATGGTGCTTCCTCGTGTACATTTAAGAAATATAAGATAAGCATTCAAAAAGAATTAATTTTGAACTAGAAATAACTCCAAGTCTCTGGTGAAGATATTCAAAGGCTTCCCGTGGAAATGGTTTTGTAAAGATTTCTGCCACTTGTTCTTTTGTGCCCACATACTCAACTCTGATTTTCTTTTCTGCAACTTGCTCCCATAGAAAGTGATACTTGATTGGAATGCACTTCATCTTGGAGTGCATCACTTGGTTCTTTGAGATACTGATGGTGCTTGTATTATCACAATAGATTGGAATGGGCTCATCATACTCAACCTCTATATCTTTCAGAGTTTGTTTCATCGAAAGAACCTATGTACAACACGATGTTGCTACAATATACTCTGCCTCGACTGTAGATAAGGATACTAATGATTGTTTATTGCTTAGCCATGATACTAAACACTCACCCAAGTAGAATGATGCTCCACTAGTGCTTCATCGGTCAGCAATACAACCTGCCCAATCTGCATCTGTGTAGGGAATAAGTGATATATCCTTTCCTTTTGGATACCATAATCCAAACTATTATGTTCCTTTGAGATATCTAAAAATCCTCTTTATTGCTAATACATGTGATTCCTTTGGCGCTTCTTGAAATCGTGTCACTTGTCTGACTGCCTGCATTACATTTGGTCTGGATGCTATCACATATAGTAGGTTGCCAATCATTGACCTGTATTGCCGCTATTATGTATACTTCGAATCATCATCTTTGCTCAACTTGCAAATGGTTTGCATGGGACTGATAATTGGTTTGCAATATTCCATTCCAAACCTCTTTAGAATTTCTCTGACATACTTGGTTTGAGAAATAAAAATTCCTTGGTTTCATTGATGTATCTGAAGTCCCAGGAAGAAGGATAGTTTTCCAAGTAATGATATTTCAAATTCATTCTGCATATCTTTTGCAAATTTATGGCTTAACCTGTCATCATCACTACCAAAAATAATATCATCAACATAAACTTCGATTAATAAAATATTACCTTGACTTACCTTGATGTAGAGGTTGATGTCTGCGCTTCTTTTTCTGAACCCTGCCTGCTGCAGATACTTATTCAGTCTAGAGTACCTTGCTCTAGAAGCCTGTTTTAGACCATACAAGGCCTTATTTAGTTTACACACATAATATGCGTTCTCTGACAACTGAAATACTTATGGTTGTTCAATGTAGACTTCTTCTTCAAGTTCCCCATTCAGAAAAGATGATTTTACATCCATTTGATACATTTTAATATTTTTGGAGCATGCATAAGCTAAAAGAAAATAGATTTCTTCCATTATGGAAACTGGGGCAAATGTCTCTTCAAATTCGATTCCTTCAACCTATTCATATCCTTTACATACCAATCTAGCTTTGTTCCTTGTAACCTGTCCATCTTCATTCAATTTATTCTTGAAGACCCACTTTGTGTCGATCACATTCTTATTCTTTGGTCTTGGAACCAGTTCCCAAGTGTCATTTTTCTCTATTTGATCCAATTCTTCATCCATGGCCTTTTTCCAAAATTCATCCTTGTTGGCTTCTTCAAAACAGTTTGGTTCAATTGTAGAGGAGAGTTCTAGGTGTCTTTGTTTTGGTGAACAGATTCTTCTTCTAGTCTCAACTCTTGCAACTTTGTTTTCGATAATCTATTATGAAGGATGATTCTTCTATACTCGTCTACTGGGTGTCTTTGGAGGCACTTGTTGAACTTTCTCTTATGCTTCTGTCAGATTCTCTTCATTTTCCTTTTCTAATTCTTTTTAAGATTTTGTTTCTTCTTCTAAGGGTTGTTTCATTCATTCATTTTCTTCTTCCTTTGATTTTGGTCTGCCTATTTCATCAATTGTCACGTTGATGCTTTCTACAACTTTGTTCAATTAGATTTTAACACTTGAGTAACCAACAAGTACTCCTTTTTCCACGCAAGAGTCAAAATTTCCCATTCCACCATCTTCACTTTTGATATAGCATTTGTTTCCAAAAAATTTGAAGTGATTTACATTTGCTAGTCTTCCTTTCCATAGTTCGTAAGGATTTTTGTCAGTGTTGTTTCTGAGCATTACTCTATTTTGAATGTGAACTATTGTATGCAATACCTGTGTCCAAAAATTATTTTTCAATTTTGAATCCATTAGAATTGTTCGAGCCATTTCCTATACTGTCCTATTCTTTCTTTCAACAACTCCATTCTATTGAGGTGTCTTATCAACGAAGAATTTCCTTTTTATTCCATGATTGCTGCAGTAGTCCATAAATTCCTTTGAGGTGAACTCTCCTCCATTATCAGATATCAAGCATTTGATTTTTGAATCCATTTCATTTTCAACCATTTCCTTGTAGATCTTGAAGTTTTCAAAAGCTTATGACTTATTCTTGAGAAAGAAAACTGCAGTCATTCTTGTATAATCATCAACTAATAACATAAAGTATTTATCACCTTTTAATATCTTTGTTCTAGTTGGTCCAAATATATTAGTATGCACAATTTCCAATGGTGTTGTTGTTGAATATTCCTTTGATTTGAACCTGGTCTTTGTTTTCTTTCCTTGTTGACAATGCTTTCATAAAGTGTTGGTTGGTTTTGTGATCTGGGGCATTTCTCTGACTGCTTCTCTTTTGGCGACTTTGAAAAGGTTATCAAAATGTATGTGACCCATTATTCTGTGCCATAGCCAACTTTAGTCTTCCTTTCCTAGACAACACTTTTCATTTCCAGTTTCACTTAACACATATATGTTGCTTGAAGTTCTTGCAGCTGTAGCAACCAATTTCCCTGAACCTTCTTTTATTATCTCACAATTTTGTGAATCAAAAGTAACTTTATGAACTTGGTCACACATTTGAATCACACTTATAAGATTATTTTTCATATATTCTACTAGTAGAACATTTTCTACCTTTTCATTCTTGTTCCCAATTTACACTGTGCCTTTTCCAATGATTTTGGCTGAATCATCATTTCCGAAGGAGACTGATCTATCTCTTTCCTTTCATAATGTAATAAAATTTTCTCTATCACCTGTCATGTGTTTTGAACACCCACAGTCAACATACCAACCTTTCTTCTTATTAGCTTGTAGAGCGATTGTTCATTCTTCATTGCTATACTAATCTTTCTTTCTTATCCATGTCGTTTTCTGAGGTTCTTGTTTGTGACTTTGGTTATTCTGTTGAGGTTCTTTAGTAGGGACTGTCATTTTTCAATCTTTGTCTATGTGTCCAAAATTGTTACATTTGTAACATTCCACTTCAGTGCTCAAAGATTCAAACCTGTTGTAACCTCTTCTCTGTGTTTCACTAGGTCTTCTTGAATAACCCCTTTGTGTATGACTCTCAAAGTTGTTATTGTTCCTTTTGTTAGCTCTGCAATTCACAACTTTATGTCCAAAATTTTTACATGCATAACATAAAGCAAAAAATATAGTTTGATACCTAGGAGTTGAGGATCTTCTGAAGGGAGGTGCTATTATGAATCCTTCTTCTTCTTGAAGCCTATCTGTTGGTTGTTGATTCTAAAATTTGACTCTTCATGGTGGAGGATTATCCCTGTAATATTTCTTGTATATCCTTCTATCCCCTTTGATTGTTTCTACATAGCTTTTTGGATATGTTTATTTCTCTATTGTTTTGGATCTTGATTCCTTTTCTGTCTGATTGTATCCAAGTCTGGTCTTGTTAAGATGAGATTTTTGACTTCGATAATGTCATCCAAAACTTTTGAGCTAGTCTGCATATTTTTCTTTTGAATATCCTTTCTTAGTGTGACAATCTCTGCTTCCAAGTTTCCAATGATCTTGTCATTTTCTTCTAGCTTTTCTTTGGGTGCTTCTTCAATTATTTTATCTTCTTCTATTTGAACCTTCAATTTTGTGATCATTTGTTCTAGTTCTTGAGTGTCTTTTTTCTTGTCTAGTTCTGCTTGTAGTTTCTTGTTTTTCTTCTTTTCTCTTCTGATAACTTCTATGGCACACATTAATTCTTCTTGATGGTCAACTTCTGCCTCTTCAATTTCTTCTTCGACTTCTTCATATTCTTCTTCGGCTTCTTCATATTCTTCTTCGAAGTCTTCTTTGTCAGAGTCTTTTACTACCATGCATAGAACTCTCATGTCTCACTGTCACTGACTTCATCTTCATCTGATGATGAGATGTCTTATTTGGTGCGTAAGATTTTCTTGAAAACTTTCTTTGTAGTTCTTCTGGCTTTATATGAGTGTTTTCCTTTTGAGTAACCTTCATCATTTCTCTTTTTCTTATGAGGAAATGTGTTAGCAAAATGACCAATAACATCACAATTAAAAAAAATTAAAGGAATCTTACATCTATACCTACCGTTGGTTCCCTTGTTAAGTCTTTTGATGAAGATGGCCACTTCTTCATCATCTTTCGAGACGTCACTATTGCTTCTATATTCTTCTTGTTTCTTTTTATTTTGCTTTGATCTTTTGGATGCTTTGAAGTCCGCTTCTTTTACATCTGGATTTTCCCGTTTAGTTCTCATTTCATATGCTGTGAAGATTCCATGCAGTTCGTCCATGCTTATTGAGTTTATATCCGATATTTCTTCTAATGATGATATCTTATGGTTAAATCTCATAGGAAGAGATCTTAGTACGTTTTGAACAATTACAAATTCTTAGATTTCTTCTCCCAATCCTATGATTTCATTCACTGTTTCATCGACTCGTAAGAAGTAGGTTGCAATATTCTCATCTTCCTTCATTTTTAGTTGTTCAACTAACCTCTGTAAGTTTGAAGCTTTGCTTCTTTGACTTTTGTATCTCCTTCATAAATATTTTGAGGCTTGTCCCAAATTGTTTTAGCGGATTTACAATATGCAACTTTGGTGAATACCATATCACTAAGACCATTGAAAAGTGCATTTTTGGCTTTGGAATTATTCTCACCGAGTTTCACTGCTTTGTCATTTGTTGGTGGAACTGTTGGTGCTGTGTATCCATCTACAATTCATTTCCAAACTTGAAATTCCCGTGCTTGTATATATGTCTTCATCCTTATGCTCCACAAAACATACGTCTATCCATCAAACTGTGGTATTCTATTTTTCTACAAGTTGGTACTCTCCATGATCTACCTTTTAGTGGTTAAACTAATTTCTGAAGGATCCTTCTCTGAAACCAATTGTTGGATTACTGAGAGGGGGGATGAGTCAAGAATAACGTAATTATAATCCTTTTTCTCCAAATAATCCAAGTTTTATATCAATGTATAATTATTATCCAATAATGAGAAATAATAAATGAACAATCACACACATACACAATACACCAGTGTTTTATGTGGAAACCCAAATTAGGAGAAAACCACAAAATGTTTTTTTTTTTATATGTCTTGAAGAATTACATTCATTGGAAGCACCAAATTCCTTTGTTTTCCAGCTGCAACTGGAAGGAGGCTTCAACCCCCTAGTTTCTCATTCTACAACCCGAGGGAAGCTCCAACTCCCCAATTCTATGGCTACAACCAGAAGGAGGCTACAACCTCCTATGTTCTCCGAATACAACTGGAAGGTGGCTACAAACACCTACCCTTTCCCCGTCCAACCACCCTGAAGTAGAAGTAGAATCATCGAATCACTGTCACACTATCACTGTGAGATATATCGTTGAAAACTTGTACCAATAAAACTAAACCATGCATCAACCATGCATCAACCTGTACCTCAACCTGTAATCAACTTGTACCATAAAAAAGTGCAACAACTATGTACCAAGTATGTACCAATCATGTGCCAATTACTCATCAACTATGACTCTTAAATATGTACCAACATCATCAACTGTACACCTCATGTATGTGCCAACTCATCAACTACTTGTCTCAACCATGTACCCAACTTGTACCTCAACCAAAAGTCCTCATCAATTTCATCATCCAAATATGATTTTTAACTCTGTAATAAACTTGGTGTATATGATCACATACCTGCAAACCTTCCTTAACTTTAAACAATAAGAGACTAGCATCAAACTTTTCTTTAGTCTCACATGACTAGTTTTGGATTAGTCAACAACCCTAACTTGAAACAATCATAACTTTGTATCTGTAATGAATAAAAATCTGAAGCTGATACACAATGTTCTTCAGTTTTTTTTATGCAATTCCTCCAGGTTTCACTACTTGGAACCTCTCATAAAAGGGTTTATAGAAAAAATGGCATACTTTGTTGAATTCTAGCTTATTCTAGAGAGTTCCCTTGTAAAGTGTGCCCCACACAGAATATTTGTTGAATTGATCTGAAACTATTAAACAACATACTACAGATTGTACTCTAACCAACACATATGGTCTTACTAAATTTGGATATCTTATGAATAATTTATGGCTTTCTAACCCGAAACCCCCATTTTTGACTAGTTTTAGGACTAGCCACAAACCCTATTTTCCATGGAGTGTAACTCCAAAAATACAACGACCCACAAGCTAAATTTTTTACCACAGATACTTGGATATGTTTACTCAATGGCATAGAAATTTTACAGTCTGAATCATTCTATAAAAAAAGTTATTGCGAAAATGGTGAGATGAGCTGTAAATAACATACCTTAGAAAGCATCTTCAAAAGAATTTATCCTTCCTTGAATTTCAGCCTTCTTTTCTTCACCTTCCCTCAGAAATTCATCTTATATATCCTTTTTTTACCTTAGACACCTATAGGTATTCAATATTCTCAAGTGTTTCTAAAATGAGAGAGCCTTGCCTCTTATTTATACTCTCCAAGTAGCTTCCTTAAAAACATCTTCTAGGTCATTTTGCCCACTTTCCTTATTTTAGGGTTAACCCACTTCTAATTTCTCCATTAAATATATTATTTAAATAATTTATTTTGTATTCAATTTGAATTACAGTACACTCATCACTTCACTTTATTATTTACCTTCTAAAATCTCTTAAACTACTTTGACTACTTTGACCTTTTGGGGCTTCTAGATGACATAAGAGGGTCCTCCAACTTCGTAAGGCCATAACTCTCAAACCGTGAAGAGTTATGTGATGTTACAAATACCAAAACAAATGGAATGACATGTACCATCCATATAGAATAGTATTACATGAAAATATATCAAAACTCATACCATTATCCATCAAACAAACTTGGGTCCATTACCCAAACCTGGGTTCTCCAACTTCTCATGGTCATAACTCTCTAACTGTGATACGTTATGTCACGTTACACATAATACCAGAAATGGAATGACAAACACTATCATTCTAGGATAGTTTCACTGAAACATTCACTGACCTTCATCTCATTATTCCACAAATAGGCATGGGTTCTCTAACCATACTTCTAGGATAACTCAATCTGCAAAGCATCTTCCCATGAGGGCTTTCACCATAAGGGGACCACTTTGGAGTTCATCCATTTCTACTTATTATCAACCATGAAAATACAATAACGAGACATCTTTAAATTAAAAAAACTTGGTTCCATTACCCAAACCTTTGTGCTACCAGACTTTCTTCAAGGGTTGACATCAATGACAACCAACCTTAATAAACATTTATGGTCAATAGGTCATCTATCATTACAGTTTTCTTCTATATGTATCAATTCTTTAACAATGACTCTAAGGTGGGAAAACATTTATGCACCCACTACTAAATATAAATTCCCTGTGTATACTAGTGATTTTCACAATGATCCACATGATCCACGATATAAGAAGTACCATTGAATTGTAGGGACTATTTGGAAAAGATTGATTTATGTTCATGATCCTACTCTTCGACGAAAGATTTTGCAGGTGAGACTCCTTGAGTGCCATTTTTAATTTATTACTTATATTCATGTGTCTAGGAGATGAAATGAATTAACTATTTCATTAGCAAACAACATCCTTTAATGAAAGAGCCCAATGTGATAAAATTCATGTTGGGTTCTTGGAATAGTTCAAATTATTTTGATAATAAGAACTTTGATCTGTTCTATGGAGAAGGCCTACGGTTTGAGCCCGTATATCCCTATACATTCCACTTAGTTACACTACTCTTATATATATATATATATCATATCGATATCTTGTCCTTATCAAGATCGATGGATAAGAACATGGGTCAACACAAACCTTATGTCTAGTAGGTTCCTAGTCCTACTATATCTTCTCGTGAGTCCAAAGTTCATAATTAAATTCCCACAATCGTTCAAGGATATATACCAAAGTGATATCCAATGTTTATACCCTCTATTCAAACATGATGTGTTAAGTTATGTGTTCCATAAACTTTGTGGCATTAGTTGTGTCATTAAATAGTAGTGGATCTTTAATCTCTACATGAATCCACTTAATGGAATTTGGTAGTGTGCATATTTGTGTCAATTAATTCTCATGCTCCCTAGGAAAACCAAAAGTAATGGACACTTTGGAATAAATGACATAGGAGAATACCATTCTCCAACTCAACTTTCCACTAGCAGTTGGATTAATGTAGTCTTCCAACTATCCTATGGTGAGATTATAGAAAAACACCTTCATCCAATACTTCTTCTATCTATTTAACAAATGTATTTCCCTACATTAGATCCAATGGATATACCATCCAATAGCCCTTCTTATCAAATGACATCATTATCAAATTCCCAATCAATCCATTACAATACTAGGTATGGATATTTGTCATCTACTATGTCAATGAACTCAAAGTAAGCATAAATATTCACACAATCGAGATAAAATTCCATCTTTCCAATTTGACAATGGGGAAAATGTGTGATTGGTTCACCAACTACCACTAGATCAAAAAGTGGACCCAATTTGGTCATCCCATGAGTTCCCATGATTGCTTCAGTAGGATGTTAATATCCAACCTGAAGTTGAGCATAACTTCTCACACTTCATATCATTGAATCAATGCATTTAAGATAAATTATTTTCCATACCTTGTTCACTAGACATGGTTTAAGGGCCTATATTGTGCCTCTATTGGTGACTCTAAAATTGGCCCAAGGACCTCCCTTAAATTTTTGTGGATTTATCATTGTCTATTATCTATAGAAAACTTTTCAAAAATTCTTTGACTTCATCTTCCACTATATATACTAGTAGAATCATGCATTGGCTTAGTGGCCAAATTATGGAAGGTTTTCTATTTATTGCATTCATAGTAACTATGTCTCTAGCCTGAATAACTTCTTGCATCACCTTAATTACATATTTAAAGTAACCTTTCTTTCATAGTACATCAAACGTTGGTTCTCACTATAAATCTTGATATATGGGTCCTTGATTTGCATCTCTCATGTTTGTGATAGAATTGGCTCCAAACTAGGTGACGATATTGATCCCAATGTAGGCACAACCTACTATATTTTCACCATGGATATAAATCTCACAATTCACCATATTATCACTACTCTATCTCATGTATTGTTCCTCCCATTTATTAATAAATTACACACAATTATGTGTATTATGTATTGTCTTTTGGTAGTACCCACATCAAGAATGGTGAGGATATAAGTAATTCCTTTCAATATACCCCACTTAATAATAGTTATAAAATCATGGTGGGAGATGATCCACTTAATTACATAGATCCCTATTACCATAATTCTAATTATTTCCCCCATCCACTCCCATGGTTAAATCCATTGTGGACAAGTTCTTCTAAAAACTTTCCATTAGTGTAGATATTTCACAAAAATCCTTTGTATGGTTAATGTTTACCTAAGATAAGTTTCAATTCACAATGTTATAATATTACTAAATTTTTATAGAAATAAGAAATGGTGGATATCATACCTATTGTTTTAGAAGATCTCACGAATCCCAACATCCAACTTCTCATGTTTTTTTTTAAATTATTGATCTCAAGTTCCATTCTTAAGGGAAGAAAACACTTAGGCCCTAGGACCTAAACATAGCATCTTGATCTTGATCACCATGAACAACACCCACAAACCACAACACATGAACTTTGTAGGGGTATTTGGCACCAAATTTGGATACATATGCCATTAGGAGGTTTTTCACACCAAGGATTCGTCACGGGTCCTTGAACATGGTCAAGGAAGGAAAAATAGTGTCATGGGATATTGTTGAATCTTTTAAGTCTCAAGAATCTTGAACAATTCTTATACCAATCCTTAATTATTTTGTAGGGGTTCTTTCTAGGAATACTAGTAACATATAGGAACCATGAGTAGGTTTTGTGAACTATAATATAACATATTTACCATAGTCAAGGGAGGGAAACAATATATGCAAACATTAAACCTTTCTTCTAGGATCAAGAACCATGGAAGAGTCCTTGAACCACCACATATGACCTTTGTATGGTGTCATTCACCTCCAAGTGGGATATGGGCACCGCGACTAGGTGAGTTGTGAACCAATAGTGGACCTTGATGTTTTACCAAGGTTAAGGGAAGACATTAAGAGCCTTTTTCCCTTAAACACCTACAACCCATGTATTTTCTCAAGCTATAACACCATGAACATGTCCTCCAACCATCGTATTGGACCCATATAGGGTATATTTGGCCTACTATATGCATACAGTTACCATGATTAAACCACAACACACACCCTAAATAAGAATGTATCTTGATACCAAACTAGGAATGGTTCTTAGGGCCATGGTTTGGGTTCTTTAGCATCCAAGTTGGATATAGGTGCCATGAGTAATTTTTGTGTAGTGGAAATGGGTCTTGAGTCCTAAACATGGTAAATGGGGGTAACAAGGGGATTAATCCCTAAATGAAAATTATTGATCTCAAGTTCCATTCTTAAGGGAGGAAAATAATTAGGCCTTAGGCCCTAAAAATAGCATCTTGATCTTGATCACCATGAACAACACCCACAAACCACAACACATGAACTATGTAGGGGTATTTAGCACCAAATTTGGATACATATGCCATTAGGAGGTTTTTAACACCAAGGATTCATCATGGGTCCTTGAACATGGTCAAGGAAGGAAAAAATAGTGTCGTGGGATATCTCTGAATATTTTCAGTCTCAAGAACCTTGAACAATTCCTAGACCAATCCTTAATTATTTTGTAGGGGTTCTTTCTAGGGATACTAGTAAAAGATAGGAACCATGAGTAGGCTTTGTGCACTATGTAGATTTTTTTTTTAAAAACCTACAGTAGGTGTGACAATATCGACGAAAGTTCATCACAAGCCAAAGGTAACGATTTTACTCTGACAAGGATTTTCGTCGCTATTTCCACGAAAATTCGTCGCACTTTTCCACGGTTTTTTGTCACATATATAACATCTGCGTCGTAAAATCTTCGTGAGTTTTTTCTTTGCCAAGATTTTTCATCTCTATTGCCACAATTTTTTGTTGCAACTTTCCACGCTTTTTCGTCGCACGTATGGCATCTGCGTCATAATATGTTGGTAAGTTTTTTACTTTAGCATGGTATTTCGTCCCTATTGTGACGATGTTTCGTCGCTATTTCCATTCTTTTTAAGGTAAAACTATATTGAGGATGATGACACATGGATGGATTATTTCTTCATTGTTTTCACGAATACCTGGTTCGTGGATATATTGACAAAAAAATTTCCATGAAAAAAAATCTTTGCTTTTGTGGAAAGTGCGACGGATATGTGTGGCAATAGAAATGAAAAACTGTGGAAAATTTGGTCATATATAGTAGTGTTGGTTTGGATTGAAATTTATCCTATGGAACTATCCTAGGATCAGATCCTAACCTAAAGGATTCATATCCTCAAATAATCCCCAAATATACTCATGGTTGTTGTTCCTCTCAAGCATATATTGAGGGCTTTCCAAGGTGAAAAAACACACAGACATAGATATCAAACTTATGATCTTGGGATTCATGCAAGAGTTTGAATGAGGATATATTGGTGGAGTTGCAACTGACATCATTCATGGTATGTAAGTTTTCTTGGTTCTCATTTAATATACTTGGCCTATTTCCTTCAAGTGTATGTTTTCATGTGCTTGTCTATGTTTGACTTAATTTACATAGATGAATTTTCTTTGTCTAATCCATTAGAGTAGGAGATAGTAATTTGTTTCTTGTTTTTCATTGCAGGTATGGATTTGCGTTGAGATTGAATATCAAGGTCAAGGATTAGAGCATATAGGACAAACATCATAAACAAGGTGCATCATACTTCCCCTCCTTCTCTCTTTTTCGATGGACAAAATGAATTTATAGGAATGGTAGTGTCCAAATGTAAATTTTTTTCTTGGTATAGGGGTCTTTAATATAAGGGAAAGTTCACATGTCCGTAGTGGAATATTTCCGTTATGGGTCTAATCCCTTGAGGTGCCTCGGCATAGTTCCATTTATAGCCTAGAACATCTCAAGGGACAGCATCTGAAATGGTTTCGTTGTCGGGGAATGAAATTTGAAGATATATTTCCTTTGGGATATGACATTTCAGATCTAATACTCGAAGGCGAACGAGTTTCAGACACTTGGCTATTATTTATTTCACACGGAGAATCTACAGAAAGAAGATATGGCATATAATAAAAGATTTACTAGAAACAACCCATATCCTGAGTGTACTCCAATATACTCAGACCTCGAGAAACTCATGACCTGGAGAAATCTTCGAGAATGTAAAACATATTTTCCTCCAGTTAATCCTAATTTAGAAACTTCTCCTTTTTCTATTCATGTAGGTAGTGAATCTTTGGAGCTAGTTGATATGCATGTTATTTAGACTTATGTCGCTAAGCTACCTCCCAAACCCTTAATATATCTAGGAAATTCATATTTAGGATTTTTTCAAGAAGTGAACTCTTCCTTTAAGACCTTCCTGAAAAACCCTATTAACCCTCCATTTGTTGAATCCCATAACATTATCTTGCAGAACCTCATGGCCAATTTAGGAGGAAGAAGAGTTGGGGGAAATCAACATCCCCAACCACCTTTAAACAATTATTTCATGGCTCTATTAATCCCTTTAAATACCTTCTCACATCCATGACCTACCTAAAAATTACTTGAAGCTGTTTCCCAAGTACAATGGTGAACCAACCCTATCTGTTGAAGAACACCTAACAACCTTCCAGGATTTCACTAATAAAATATTCCATGGAGCATGACAATGTCTTTATGTGGTTGGTTATCCAAAACCTAGAGGGAGATGTTCGTAAATGGTTCAAATAAATCCCCGCAACCTATATCGATAGTTGGAAGGCTCTTGAGTTTGCATTTATGAAGCAATAGGGGGAGAAGAGGTATAACCTGTATTACCCGACTAAGTTTAGCTCCCTCAAAATTAAATAAAATGATTCTATTGCTGATTTTAACATAAGGTTTAATAATATTTACAACAACATTACTAGAGAAATAAAGCCTTTGCAATAAGCAGCCGAAGTCACATATGTTGGGGCTTTTGACACAACTTTTTCGATGGAATTAAGAGAAAAAAGAGACCCCAATTTTCTGATAATGCAAGATGATGCAATAGATATTGAGGGAAATATGATTGCATCAGGAAAGATGAAGAAAAATTATGATCAAGCAGATAAGAATAAAATTAATGAAGACTGTGATCCTTCAGATCCATCCAAAAATGCTCATGAAGCTCGAATGAATGAAATATGACAAACAAAATGTCTAGATTTGATATGGATTATGGTAATTCTAACAATGTCCCTCAAAAAGGAGGGGTGAGGAATCTTAATCAATTTAGGAGTCATTTTAATCCTCAAATCGTGAGGAGAGAAAGAATAAATGACGAGAAACCCATTTAACCTCATGTATGAACTAATGATTTGAATAATTTGGTGGAGGAAGAAACAGATGAAGGATATGTTGATAACCCAAAATACATACATTTGTTGCAAGAGGGAAATAATACCATGCACCTAACTCATGATGGTTATGAAGACTCCCTCAGCATCAAGAAGCAAATCCCCAAAAGAGGATCTAATGGAGAAGTGTTTTCCTCTTATCAGTACATGATTTTTTTTTATGCACTAAAGGATGAGATGCACAATAAGTATGATATACAACCTAGGAATAAATATATTTACCGATACAATCAACCAAAAACTAAGAAGCTTAAACCAAGTCTTTCTAAAAAGTCAAAGAACTAAAAAATATTATCAAGACTAAAGAAGCTAGTGAAACTTCAAAGACAAAGAAAGAGGTAAAGGAACTTGAGGATTCAATTCCACCCTTCAATATTGAGAAAGATATTTCCAAAATCAGGATCCCAGTCCCATTGGCTGAATTGGATACAAATCCATCATACCATAAGTAGATTGAAAAATTCATACAAAGGAAGATCCCAGTAAGTCGTCCTGACACTGTAAATTTGCAAGATAAGTCCCCCACTATAGTTTTTGGTCCTCACATAGATGATAAAGAAGAGTCAGTTACCTTTATATGTGACCCTACATATCCATGACAAAATGCTACACAATCATATCCTTGAATCTGGAGCATCTCATAATCTTATTCGAAAGGTAGTAATGGAGAAGTTAGGGTTAGAAATAACCAATATTTACCATGGCCTCTACTCCTTTAATGCTTGTCAAAGACATGGTGGTTACCTTGGCTCAACTGCCTGCTAAGAGTATCATGATGGATGTGGTGTTAGCTTATGTACTTGCAAACTATGGAATTATATTATCCAGAACTTGGGAAAGAAAGATGGGAGGTATGATGTAGATGGACATGGCCTATTCTACTTTTCCAGTCTTTGGAGGAGAAAATAAAATATTATACAGAAAAATAAATTTTTATTATGTGGTCAGTGACCAAAACAACTCTGTAAATCACCCTATATATGCTTCTAAGGAAGATTTGGGTTGTTTCATCCTCACAGTAAATGAAGAATAAAAAGAAGTCTCGACTCCTGTATGTCTTGTTGTGAGCCCTACCCAATAATTCCATTGTATATGGAAGTTGTATTTCTATGGAGCATATTCAAAGTAAGGAGTGCGATCTAGAATAGTCCTCATCTCCCCTAAAAAAGAAGAAATGCATTTTTCCTACAAATTGGAGTTTGAGGTTACTAACAATGTATATGAGTATGAAGCCATGATTCTTGGTTTGGAGGTAGGAAGGAAGATGTAGATCACCTAGTTGGTAGATTTTGGAGACTCAGAACTTATGGTTCATCAAATCAAAGGATGCGATTAGACAAGGCTCCCAGGATGAGGGCCTACAAGAATTAGGTATGGGATTTAATTGACAATTTTTGTAAATATTTTAATATCACTTCTATTTCAAGAGAATTTAATAAAAAAGTTGATTCCTTAGCAATAGTAGATAGCACCTTTAAAACCCCTATTGTTCCTCAGATGATATATGATATTGAGATGAGATACCAACCTTCCATCCCTGATAATATAAAATATTGGAATGTGGTCGAAGATGACCAACATATCAAAATATTCATGGAGGTCATAGATGAATTTTCCAGCACACATGTTGATTAATCTGATGAAGAACATGGGGAAACAATGGCTAAAACATAGATACAAATGACCTCCAATTTTAGTGAGTACATGGCTGGGCATAAGGTCCTCCAAATGAAAAATAACATTATTCCTAAAGGACTGGTGCCCCTCAAGTAGCTCTTTAATAGGAATGATGTGCCCATAAATCCTACAGTATTACCCAAAGATGACAATCCTGAAGAATGAAACATTGGGACAAAATATGAGACAAAATTCATAAAATTTTCCAAAGAAATTTCCCCCTAGCATAAAGAAGAATACTTGTAATTTTTCAAAGAATATATGGATATCTTTTCTTGGAAGTATGAAGACCTGAAGGCCTATGATACCAACATCATACATCCTAGAATACCTCTGAATCTTGGTACTAAGCCTTTCAGGTAGAAGTTAAGGCAAGTTAACCCCATGTTGCTACCAACAATTGAGAAGGAGGTGAGGAAGTTACTTGATTCTCAAATTATCATTCCCATTAGATATTCTAAATGGATAGAAAATATGGTCCCAATTAGGAAGAAGAGTGGAGAGATAAGGATTTATGTGGACTTTAGAAACTTGAAAAAATTATCACTAAAAGACAATTATCATTTTCCCAAGATGAATCATATACTTCAATTTTTTTTGGCAACGAATAGGATTTCCATGATGGATGGTTTCTCATGATATAATTAGGTAGCAATGCATCCCGATGATAGGGAAAAAAAAAACCTTCACAACCCCATGGGGAACTTTCATGTATGATAAAATTCCCTTTGGTTTGATAAATCTAGGAGCTACATTCCAACGAGCCATGGATATAGCCTTTGCAGGAGAGAAGGATACATTCATTGTCATATATCTAGATAATATGATTATCTTCTCCAAGACAGATTAATACTACATTAAGAACTTAAGGTAGACTTTTGTGAAGTGTAGTAAATTTGGCCTATTCTTAAATCCAAAGAAGTCCTACTTTGATATGATTGAGGGAAAAATCTTGGGTCATATAGTGTCAAAAATAAGGAGTAAAGATAGATCCAGGGAGAGTGGAAGAAACAAAAAATATAGATATACCTAGAAACGGGAAAGAGGTGCAATCTTTTCTGGGAAAAATCAACTTCCTGAGGAGATTTGTCCCCAACTTTGTTGAGATGGTTAGGCATATCACTAACATGTTAAATAAAAATCATGAAGCGAAGTGGACTCTTGAGGCCAGAAAATCTTTTCAAATAATCAAAGAAGCATTAGGAGAATCCCCAGTTTTAGTCAGCCCTAATTATGATAAGGACTTCATGTTTTCTTTTGCTTCAAAACATACTATAGTTGTTGTCCTGTTGCAGAAAAAATGACAAAAACCAGGAGAAACGTGTAGCCTTCTTCAACAGAGCTTTGAGAGATGTAGAGTTAAAATATAGTAAGTTGGAAAAGAAATCATATGCCCTAGTTAAATCATTAAAATCCTTCAACGATTATATATTGCACTCCAAAATGTTTTCTTATGTACCCAACAATGCTATTAAGGACATTCTCACATAGATTGATAGTGAGGGAAAAAGAGGCAAATGGATTGCCAAAATGAAGGAGTATGATTTGGAGATAAAACCCACCAAGCTGGTAAAAGGACAATGGATAACTAAACTCATGGTTGAATCAAATTACTAGGTCATCGATTTAAATCTTATGACAATGAACATCATGGAAATAGGGAAAGGAGAGGATGAAAAACAAGAACCATATTCTGAGGCGACCCTTAAGTTCATTGAATTTTATTGGTACAAAGATGTAATTTTATGTCTTCAACACCTAAGTTTCTCACCAACATGGGACAAAGATAAGGCTAGGTCCATCAAGCTCAAATTTGTGAAGTACTGCATTGTGGAAGAAAAAATGTTTTGGAAATATCCAGTAAGAATAATGTTGAATTTCCTTATTGAAGAAGAAAATGAGGATATTATCAATGAGTTTCATAAAGGGATATTTGGGGTTCATCATGCTTAGAGGGCCACTGCATACAAAATCCTCAGAGTTGGATATTATTGGCCCTCATTATTTTCTGATTTAAATTGCATGGTTAGGGAATGTGTAGAGTGTCAGATGTTTACAGGGAAGAATAAATTGCATCCTCTCCCACTTAGACTTGTCAAAGAAAAAATACCTTTCCAACAATGAGGTTTAGATTTCAATGGTGAAATCTACCCAAATTCAAGTAGGCAACACAAATGGATCCTGACGTCCACATAATACTTCACCATGTGGGTGGAGGCAATCCCCACCAGTGAAACAAATGATTTAGTCATCATCAATTTCCTTGAGGAGAAAATTATAGTGACATTTGGATGCCCCAAAAATATTATAATTGATGATGCCCAAGATTTCAAATCTTCCAAACTACTACAGTTTTTTCAAAATTACAACATAGAATTGGGACATTTCACTGCATATTATCCACAGGGAAATGTCTTGGGTGAGTCATCCAATAAGAAACTCGTTAATATCATCCCCAAAAAATAAATATTGGGACTCCCACCTAAAATATGTAGTTTGGGAAGATAGAGTAAGCATCAAAAGGTCCCTTGGTATGTCTCTATTTTAGTTGGTATATGGGATGGAAGCTATTTTTCCCATACAACTCAGTATTCCTGTGATGAAATTGTTGCAAGATGAAGAGGTAGATTCAAATGATATTCAGAGGAGAATAAACCAATTGATTGAATTCCATCATGTAAGAGATCAATTATAGCTGAAGTCTCAAGCCCACCAGGCCCGAATGAATGAGACCTTTGAAAAAATATATGAGAGAAGCTTTATGACATGAGATTTAGTCTTAAAGTGGGATGATAGAAGAGAAGCAAATGGTAAGCATGGAAAATTTGAAAATATTTGACTTGGACCTTTCCAAATACTTGTGACACAAGAAAACTACACATATGAATTGGTGTAGTTGGATGGTGAAATAGTTAGGGATCCCGTACCGAATACTGAAAATTTCTTACCCTGTACATAAATAAATATTTTTCCATTCCTGTTATGTATTTTTTATTTTACTTCATTCACCATATTTTACGCAAGCAAGAGTTTATGGATTTAATTTTAAGCTATTGAGAAATTTTGTTTCACCTCTCGAATCAATTTTTCAGGTGCACAGGGAATAGTTTGTTTGAATGTAGAATCCATAAACCAATAGGAGAATGCACTCAGTCCATATTTGTCAGTAGACCACATGGGTATGTCATCCCCGTTGGATCCAATGTTAGTGTTGGATTTGATCCAGTCATTAGCATGCACCATGATCAAGATTAAAGGGTCAAAATTGAAGAGAAAGAGGTCGAGGGAGAGCTTACAGATCTCAAGCATCAAATAAGCAATGCATATGATCGGGAGCCAATACATTTACAGTGAAAAATCAATCCCTAAAGGCCTGTGACTCAATTTCAATACTAGAGCACTTATCGAGAGCATGCAAGGCCCTTATCTTGTCCAAAATAAGTTTAAACCCTTGCCCAAATGGAGCTATATCATATATCTGAGGCTTAAAGAGAGAGAATGGGTGAAGGTGTGGGATTGATCATCCAACGACTACAAGCGAGCATGATCAACGATTGAGGGTGCATGTCACATCAAAAAGGTGTTCGAGAGTTACCACAAATTTGGGGCACGACATCGGTTTTAAAGAGATACATGTCAAATAATAAATGGTGTCACATGGTCAGATACAAAAAAGAAACCACTCCCTTAGGGTTGCAACAATGGTATTATTTTCTTTCCCGGTCACACATGCACCATCTCATTGCATACCCAACCATTTTCTCAATGCCACTTGGAGCCAATATAACAATCACTTGGACACTAATGAAGCTAAGAGATACCAGACAAGTCAACGATGTGTATTTTTGAGCCTATCAGAGATCACCACCTATGAGGAGATGGCCCACCAAAGTTTTCAATTGTCATATTGAACTTAGTCATACATATGCTGAGCACCGAAGGACACTTCAACGTATACATGGACCAATCCCAAGCTGCCATGTGTCCACAGATCCATGCTAATGTTAGCATGACATTGTCCAAATTTCAAAAGGCTCCAAGCTATAGGGAAAATGATGCATGTATTCAAATAGGGGCACTAGGGAGAGTTTTTCATGTGAGTGGGAGGATTTGATGGCAGCTAGAAAAATCGGTTGGAAAATATGTGACATGTAATAGGATATCTAACATCATGTTTTCCATGCTTCATCAATCATCACACCCATGCCTAAAACCATCAGAGGACAACAATCATTGCCTCGACGTGCTCATTCACACATGCCCCATATTTTAATAGATCAAGCTAGGCATGACCATTCATGTCACTCCATCAGTTGTCTCACAAGACACATGGAAAGATCCTATAAGAAAATAATAGGGAGACAAAGGAAAAACCAATATGCAAATAGTGTAGTTTATCCTGATACAACCATCTTGATGGCCGATATAGTAGATGATGATCCACATGTGAAAACCTCTTTCACAGGAGGGGATTATCAACCATCCTGGCTATATAAGTGGGGAGAAGTTGTTCTATGCATCACTATGGAAGGAATGTCCTTCTTGGGTATCATTAACACAACTGAAAAATCAAAAGGGCATTTTGAAATCCACCCTAATGTGCAGTTGTATCAATTGACCGGTCAGAGGAAACAAATTGAGGCAAGAGATTTAAAGATCCAGTCATTGATACTCTATACCAATGAGCAATGGGGTTTGAGAGAAAGGTTTTGGGAGGAATTTCAACCAATCAACAACCCAAATCATTCCATGGATGAATGGACCCACCATTGTAGAAAAAGTTCTCATGGAGCCAACTAAGAAGAACCATCTGAAGGCTCAATCAAATAAAGAGAACACACCCCGTCCAAAACCAACACGTCATGTTTGGGGATAAAAAAATACTTTTACCCAGTTAAAACATACAAATCAGTTGAGAATATGAAAGCAGTAGGTGGTATCAATATTATGACAAGCTGAAATCAATTTTCAAGAAGCAGTATTGGTCCAAGCAAGCAATTTTCTCTAAAATAAGAACAACTATAAATCAGTAGAAGGAGCTCATTTTTGGGTTGACACTTTGGGGAATTCATGAGTATCTTACACCCAAGTTGTTTAATCAAAGATCCCCTCAGACACAGACTTATTTTCAAGGCTACAGGTTGCAAAAGATTCATCCTTTGCGTTATGCTTTAGTATGTGCTTATTTTTATGTGCATGTGCTCTTGTAAAAGCCATCCCTCTCATTTTTTGGCTTCTTCTATCATATACCCATTAATAAAATCTCAAGCAATTTTTTTTATGACATGTATAGTGTTACTACATGTTGTTTAGCTTATGATACTCAAGTGATTTCCTCTTAATGTATGACCTTTTCATGTCATGTTTTCATGTATTTAATGATGTGCAGAGGGTACCACCATGGATTTAGGTATATGAAAATGTTTATTGTTTGATACATGGTTTAACGATCTGGTATAGTTGTTATAACTGTTGAATTCTTAATTAATCAACATGTTATTCTATCCATAGGTTGTGATATTCACCTTAAGTTGCCTCACATGTCTATTTTGTATTTCTTCTAAATCTGCCCCTTCTCAAACTTAAATCAATCTATCTGAAGAAATCATTGACACATGCCTCTTCGCGTTGAATGTCTTGGTATTGGTTATGATATTGTTTGAGGTTCGAGAGTTTTATAAGAGAGAGAAAAAAACTTACCCAAATTTGGCATAACGTTTTTTGTTAATCAACATGGATTTAAGACTCACTTTGGGTCTTAGCCCCTAGGGTGGCTCAACATAGTTCCATTTACATCCTAGAACATCTTGAGGTACAAGACTTTCTTTAATAAAGAAACATGGAAGACTATATGTACACGTGAAGATGGATGCAACTCCAATTTGTAATCCATACTTCTAGTCCTTCGCAACACCTTATAGGATCCATAATATTTGGGTGCTAATTTATTGTCCTTCTCTTATTTCTTGAGGGAGATATTTTTATATGGTTGTAGCCTAAAAAATATCCAATCACCCACTTCAAATTCCCTTTCATTGTGATGTTGATTTTATTGTTGTTTCATCCTATTTTGTGCCCGAACCAAGTTTCCCTTCAATAGTTTGAGAACCTCTTGTTGGTGCCCTATGTGGTCCTCTATTTCTTGAAATTTTGTAGTCCCTTTCAAGGGTGATGTGATGGATGGAGGATGATATCCATAAAGTGCCATAAATGGAGAAATTTTTGATGAAGTATGGAAGGATGTGTTGTACTACCATTCTGCCAAGGGAAACCAATTGACTCATTGTCTTTTTATCATATGCAAAGAAACAAAGATATCATTCTAGAATTTTATTCACAATCTTAGTTTTCTTGTCGGATTGAGGATGGTAGGATGAGATGTGAGCCAATTGAATATCCAAACTTCAAGAAAATAATTTGGTCCAAAAAATTCCAGTGAAAATTGGATGTATGTCACTTAAAATAATCTTGAGGACTCCATGTAGCTTTTGATCTGTTTGCATGAATGTTGTATCTATTGTAATTTCTTTAAAAGGATGAAAAATAGAGAAAAAATGGGCATACATTGTTTGCCAATCCAATACTACCATGATAATAAAATCCATTGAAATTTCTTCCCAATGTTGACTTAGTATAGATAATGGTTGTAGGAGACATGTTGTCTTGATTGTCTCTCCCTTATTCTATCTGAAACTATTTTCTTTTCTGATAATTAGGTGTCTTTGACATATCTGAAGTCCCAGAAAGAAGCATAGTTCTCCACGTAATGACATTTCAAATTCATTCTGCATATCTTTTGCAAATTTATGGCTTAACCTGTCATCATGACTACCAAAAATAATATCATCAACATAAACTTCAATTAATAAAATATTACCTTGACTTACCTTGATGTAGAGGTTGTTGTCTGCACTTCCTTTTCTGAACCCTACTTGCTAGATATACTTATCCATTCTAGAGTACCATGCTCTAGGAGCCTGTTTTAGACCATACAAGGCCTTCTTTAGTTTACACACATATTCTGCATTCTCTGACAACTGAAATCCTTCTGGTTGTTCAATGCATACTTCTTCTTCAAGTTCCCTATTCAGAAAAGCTGATTTTACGTCCATTTGATACATTTTGATATTTTTGGAGCATGGATAAGCTAAAAGCAAACATATTGCTTCCATTCTGGCAATTGGGGCAAATATCTCTTCAAATTTGATTCCTTCAACTTGTGCATATCCTTTACATACCAATCTAGCTTTGTTCCTTGTAACATGTCCATCTTCATTCAATTTATTCTCGAAGACCCGCTTTGTGCCGATCACATTCTTATTCTTTGGTCTTGGAACTAGTTCCCAAGTGTCATTTTTCTCTATTTGATCCAATTCTTCATCCATGGCCTTTTTCCAAAATTCATCCTTGTAGGATTTTTCAAAAAAGTTTGGTTCAATTGTAGATGAGAGTGCTAGGTGTGTTTGTTCTAGTGAAAAGATTATTCTTCTAGTCTCAACTCCTGCATATTTGTTTCCGATAACTTGTTCTGAAGGATGATTCTTCCGTACTCGTTTACTGGGTGTATTTGGAGACACTTGTTGAACTTTCTCTTCTGCTTATGTTGGATTCTCTTCATCTTCCTCTTCTACTTATTTTTCATCTTCTGCTTCTTCTTCTAAGGGTTGTTTCATTGATTCATTTTCTTCTTCCTTTGATTCTGGTCTGCCTGCTTCATCAATTGTCACATTTATGCTTTCCAAAACATTGTTCAATCTTAGATTGTAACACTTTTATGCTTTCCTTGTACTTGAGTAACCAACAAGTACTCCTTTGTCCACATGAGAGTCAAACTTTCCCATTCTTCCATCTTCTCTTTTGATATAGAATTTTCTTCCAAAAACTCTGAAGTGCTTAACATTTGCTAGTCTTCCTTTCCATAGCTTGTAAGGAGTTTTATCGATGTTGTTTATGAGAATTACTCTATTTTGAATGTGGACTGTTGTATGCACTACTTGTGTCCAAAAAATATGTGTCAATTTTGAATCCATTAACATTGTTCGAGCCATTTCCTGTACTGTCCTGTTCTTTCTTTCAACAACTCCATTCCATTGAGGTGTCCTATAAACGAAGAATTTCCTTTTTATTCCATGATTGCTGCAGTAGTCCATAAATTCCTTTGAGGTGAATTCTCCTCTGTTATCAGATCTCAAGCATTTGATTCTTGAATCCATCTCATTTTCAACAATTTCATTGTAGATCTTGAAGTTTTCAAAAGCTTCTGACTTATTCTTGAGAAAGCAAACTGCATTCATTCTTGTACAATCATCAACTAATAACATAAAGTATCTCTCACCTTTTAATCCATTTGTTGTAGTTGGTCCAACTAGATCAGTATGCACAATTTCCAGTGGTCTTGTCATTGAATATTCCTTTGATTTGAACCTGGTCTTTTTTTTCTTTTCTTGTTGACGATGCTTGCATAAAGTGTTGGTTGATTTTGTGATCTGGGGAATTTCTCTGACTGTTTCTCTTTTTCTTACTTTGACAAGGTTATCAAAATGCATGTGACCCAGTCTTCTGTGCCATATCCAACTTTAATCTGACTTTCCTAGACACCATTTTTCATTTCCAGTTTCACTTAACACATATATGTTTCTTGAAGTTCTTGCAGTTGTAGCGACCAATTTCCTTGAACCTTCTTTTCTTATCTCACACTTTTTTGAATCGAAGGTAAGTTTATGACCTTGGTCACACATTTGACTCACACTTAGAAGAATATGTTTCATATATTCTGCTAGTAGAACATTTTCTTCCTTTTCATTCTTGTTCCCAATTCAGACTGTGCCTTTTCCAATGATTTTGGTTGAATCATCATTTCCGAAGGAGATTGATCCATCTCTTTCCTTTATTAATGTAAGAAACTTGTCTCTATCACTTGTCATGTGTTTTGAACACCCAATATCAACATACCAGCCATGTTTATTCTACTTAGCTTGTAGAGCGAGTGTGCATTCTTCATTGCTATACTGATCTTTCTTTCTTATCCATGTCGATTTATGAGGTTCTTGTCTGTGATTGTTGTTATTATGTTGAGGTTCTTTAGCAGGGACTGCCATTCTGCAATCTTTGGCCACGTGTCCAAAATTGTTACATTTGTAACATTCCACTTCAGTGCTCAAAGATTCAAACTTGTTGTAACTTCTTCTCTGTGTTTCACTAGGTATTCTTGAGTAATCCCTTTGTGTATGATTTCCAAAGTTGTTATTGTTCCTATTTTTATCTCTGCAATTCACAAATTTATGTCCAAAATTATTACATGCATAACATAAACCAAAAAATATAGTTTGATACATGGGAGTTGAGGATATTTTGAAAGGAGGTTCTCTTATGAATCCTTCTTCTTCTTGAGGCCTATCTGTTGGTTGTTGATTCTGAAATTGACTCTTCTCGATGGAGGAGTATCCATGTAATCTTACTTGTATATCCTTCTATCCCCTTTGATTGTTTCTGCATAGCCTTTTGGATATGTTTCTTTCTCTGTTGTTTTGGAGCTTGATCCCTTTTCTGTCTGATTATATCCAAGTCCGGTCTTGTCAAGATGAAATTTTTGACTGCTTATAATGTCATCCAAAACTTTTGAGCTATTCTGCATATTTTTCTTTTGAATATCCTTTCTTAGTGTGACAATCTATGCTTCCAAGTTTCCAATGATCCTGTCCTTTTCTTCTAGCTTTTATTTGAGTGCTTCTTCAATTCTTTTATATTCTTCTATTTGAACCTTCAATTTTGTGATCATTTGTTCTAGTTCTCGAGTGTCATTTTTCTTGTCTAGTTCTGCTTGTAATTTTTATTTTTATTTTCTTTTCTCTTATGATAACTTCTATGGCACACATTAATTCTTCTTGATAGTCAACTTCTGCCTCTTCAATTTATTCTTCAACTCCATATTCTTCTTCGGATTCTTCATATTCTTCTTTAGAGTCTTCTTTGTCAAATTCTTTTACTGCCATGAATAGAACTCTTCCTGTCTCACTGTCACTGACTTCATCTTCATCTGATGATGAGATGTCTTCTTTGGTGCACAATTTTTTCTTGAAAAAATTCTTTGTAGTTTTTTTGCCTTTATATGTGTGTTTGCCTTTTGAGTAACCTTAATCATTTTTCTTTTTCCTATGAGGACATTTGTTATAAAAATGACCAATACCATCACAATTAAAACAAATTAAAGGAAGCTTACCTCTATACCTACCGTTGGTTCCCTTGTTTAGTCTTTTGAGGAAGTTGGCCACTTCTTCATCATCTTCTGAGATGTCACTATTGCTGCTATATTATTCTTGTTGCCTTTTCTTTTTCTTTTATCTTTTAGATGCTTTGAAGTATTCTTCTTTTACATCTGGATTTTTCTGTTCAGTTCTCATTTCATATGCTATAGATATTCCATGCAATTCATTCATGCTTATGGAGTTTAGATCCGATCTTTCTTCTAGTGCTGATAGCTTAGGGTTGAATCTCATAGGAAGAGATATTAGTACCTTTTGAACAATTACATATTATTTGATTTCTTCTCCCAATCCTATGATTTCTTTCACTGTTTCATCGACTCGTAAGAAGTAGGCTACAATATTTTCATCTTCCTTCATTTTTAGTTGTTCGAACTAACCTTTATAAGTTTGAAGCTTTGTTGCTTTGAATTTTGTGTCTCCTTCATAAATATTTCGAAGCTTGTCCCAAATCTCTTTAGCGGATTTACAATGTGCAACTTTGGTGAATACCGTATCATTGAGACCATTCAAAAGTGCATTTTTGTCTTTGGAATTATTCTCACGGATTTTCACTGCTTTGTCATTTGTTGGTGGAACTACTGTTGTTGTGTATCCATCTACAATTGATTGCCAAACTTGAAATCCATGTGCCTGTATATATGTCTTCATCCTTATGCTCCAAAAATCATTCTTTTTTCCATCAAACTGTGGTATTCCATCTTTATACAAGTTGTTGCTCTCCATGATCTACCTTTCAGTCGTTAAACTAATTTCTGAAGGAACCTGCTATGATACCAATTGTTGGATTACTAAGAGGGGGGGTGAATTAGTAGTAACGTAATTATAATCCTTTTTCTTCACATAATCCAAGTGTTATATCAATTTAGAATTAATATCCAATAATGAGAAATAATAAATGAACAATCACACACATACGCAATACACTAGTGTTTTACGTGGAAACCCAAATCGGGAGAAAACCACATAATGTTTTTTCTTATATGTCTTACAGAATTACATTAATTGGAAGCACCAACTTCCTTTGTTTTCTAGCTGCAACTGGAAGGAGGCTCCAACCCCCTAGTTTCTCAGGCTACAACCTGAGGGAATATCCAACTCCCTAATTCTTTGGCTACAACCAGAAGGAGGCTACAACCCCCTATGTTCTCCGGATACAACCGGAAGGTAGCTACAACCATCTGTCCTTTACCCATCCAACCGCCCTAAAGTAGAAGTAGAATGATGGAACCACTATCACACTATCACTGTGATATATACCACTATAAAAATTTACCAATAAACCTGAACCATGCATCAAACATGCATCAAACTGTACCTCAACCTGTAATTAACCTATACCATAAACAAGTGCATCAACCATGCACCAACCTGTACCATAAACAAGTGCATCAACCATGCACCAACATGTACCAAACAACCTATACCATAAACAAGTGAAACCAAGCATGTACCAAGTATGTACCAATCATGTGTCAACTACTCATCAACTATGAATCATCAATATGTACCAACATCATCAACTATACACCTCATGTATGTGCCAACTCATCAACTACTTGTCTTGACCATGTAACCAACTTGTACCTCAACCAAAAGACCTCATCAATTTCATCATCCAAAAATGATTTGTAATTATGTAATATCCCAAGTGTATATGATCACATACCTGCAAACATTTCTTAACTTTAAACAACAATAGACTAGCATTTTCATCAAACTTTTCTTTAGTCTCACATGACTAGTTTTGGATTAGTCAACAACCCTAACTTGAAATAATCATAACTTTGTACCTGTAATGAATAGAGATATGAAATTGATGCACAATTTTATTCAATTTGTTTTATGTAATTACTCCATGTGTCACTACTTGGAACCTCTCATAAAAGGATTTGTATAAAAAATGGCATACCTTGCTGAATTCTGGATTATTCTAGAGAGAGACCTTGTAGAGCATGCCTTGCATGGAATATTTGTTGAATAGATATGAAACTGTTACAAAGGATACTAAAGACTGTACTCTAACCAACACATTTGGGATTACTTAATTTGTATCTTTTATGAAGAAGTTATGATGTTTTTACCCGAAACACATGTTTTAGACTAGTTTTAGGACTAGCCACAAACCCTATTTTCCACGGAGTGTAACTCCAAAAATACAACGACCCACAATATGAATTTTTTTACCACAGATACTTGGATATTTTTAATCAATGGCATAGCAATTTCATGGTCTGAATCATTCTAGAAAAACAGTTATTGTGAAAATAGTGAGATGACCTGTAAATAACATACCTTAGAAAGCATCAGCCAATGAATTTATCCTTCCTTGAATTGCGACCTTATTTTCTTCACCTTTTCTTAGAAATTCAGCTTATATATCATTTGTTTAACTCATACACCTATAGATATTCAATATTCTCAAGTGTGATGTAAAATGAGAGAGCCTTGCCTCTTATTTATACTCTCCAAGTAGCTTCCTTAAAAACATCTTCTAGGTCACTTTGCCCACTTTCCTTATTTTAGGGTTAACCCACTTCTAATTTCTCCATTAAATTTATTATTTAAATAATTTATTTTGTATTCAATTTGAATTATAGTGCACTCATCACTTCACTTTATTATTTACCTTTAAAATCTCTTAAACCACTTTGACTACTTTGACCTCTTGAGGCTTCTAGATGACATATGAGGGTCCTCCAACTTCGTAAGGCCATAACTCTCAAACCGTGAGGAGTTATGTGATGTTCCACATAACACTGGAAATTTCATGACATGTACTATCCATATAGAATAGTATTACCCGAAAATATATAAAAAATCATACTATTATCCATCAAACAAACTTGGGTCCATTACCGAAACCTGGGTTCTCCAACTTCTCATGGCCATAAATCTCTAACCATGAAGAGTTATGTGACGTTCCACATACCACTAGAAATGGAATGAAAAACACTATCCATCTAGGATAGTTTCACTGAAAAATTCACTGGCCTTCATCTCATTATTCCATAAATAATCATGTGTTGTTTAACCATACTTATAGGATAACTCAATTCGTAAAGCGTCTTCCCATGAGGGATTTCGCCATAAGGGGACAACTTTGGAGTTCATCCATTTGTACTTATTATCAAACATGACAAGACAATAATGAGTCACCTTTACATAAAACAAAATTGAGTCCATTACCCAAACCTTTATCCTACTGGACTTTCTTCAAGGGTTGACATCAATGAAAACCAACCTTAATCAACACATTCAATCCCAACCCACTTCGCCCAAACCCATCCAGTTGGGTCTCCCAGATCCAATCGATAACATAACAGAACATACTACCCTGACCACTTAAACCTTGAGCCAAAAAGCCACTCCATTGGTAACCATTCTGGGCACTTTGCCTTCAGTAAAGAGTAAGAAACAATAAATTGCACCACTTCATCCAATACTGCAAGTTCTAAGCACCGAGAGTCCTCTCTCAACAGACAATGTTGAGATTCCCATCAACATAAGGAAAAATATAGAAGTTTCATTCCAGACAGAGGCAGGAGAAAAAACGGTTCAGAAAGAACCCTAAACCACATCAGGGCAGAGTGCAACATATTTGAAATAACAATTGGAGAAAATACTCCAGGATCCACAACAATGCATGAAACTATTGCATCTTTTTCTAGCAAAGACAAAATTTTTCCCTCTACTCCCAACGACTATGAAGGTTAGACTTGTACATCAACTACAAGGTCCATCCCCAGTGGAATAAGAGGTCAAGACACCATCTCAACATTTGATGGCTAGTGGACTGCCACTAAAAGTTTGATTACCCCTAGACACCACCCCTTCATAGGGAAATCTCACTCAGTTGCCAACATCGCATATGGTGGGAATAATTAGAGCCTCGATTGAGAAATTGGAGAAAAGGATCCACTAGGCCAAATGAGAAGCTAAGTTATGGAAACAAGAAGGACTCTTTGCGCAAGAAAAATGAACACATGAAGAATATTCAAAGATTTAGGTAGAATACAAGGTAGAAAAGGTAAAGGAAAAACTATTAGAGGCCTGGACTGTAGAAATTTTAATAAAAATTATGTATTGCCTGGATTCTCCTGATCTAACAATTTGTGCCACTGTTAAATACATAATCGCTTCTACAAATATTCTTGCGGAATTTAAAACACGATCACCAATTGCAACATCAGGAAGAAACATCAATCACACATAACACATGTGTTTTTCCAGGAAAGCATAAAGCTAAAAACCCCACTATAATATATTATGTATATCATGGATCATGAAACAATCTCATAAAAACCTCTAATCCAAGAGCTATTAGTACAATACAATCATCTCACACTGTCATGCAAAAATCAACAAATACATGTGTCAATTCTCTGATTCCAGACAACCTGCCTCCTCTGCGCAATCCCTGCAATGAAAAACCTACAAATGAATTCGAATGCCTCTTGCCTAGGCTGCGCATTTCTCATGGGCATATCCACTGTGTGTGTGATTGCATCAGTGCACTTGAATCAAATCGCAACTGATAGCCAAACTATTCCTTTCACCTATTATCTCAACTGGGTCTCCACTAGATCTGACATGCATGTAGTTAATAGTGGTAAATCTTCAGTTGCATGTGAGATCACTGATTGTGAATTAATTAATAATTAATTCACTGATCTCTCACTAGTGTAAGTTCAGTTACAACTAGTACAATTGATATTATCTCACTTAACTGAGTTAAACTACTTTACAACTCACATAACTACACTTATAATTCTGTTACAACTCCAAATCACTCATTTATAACTAATTCGAATTTCCTATCCCGCCAGTCAACCTTTTCACTCAAATTTCTTATAGTTAACTGATTTTCCATTTCAGTTAATTATTTCAAGTAATTATGAGATAATATATTAATATTTATTGTCCAATTTAGTTAAGGGAAAAATAAATTAGACACACATTTCTTGTTGAGTTTTCAACATGGACAACGGTAAGGAATAAAATGCCTCAGCTGCCAGAATCCAACACAACAAGTGAGCCCGAGGAGCATATTGAATCACTTCATGTAGCCTAGTCAGAGCTAGAAGAAAGAGAAGAAAATCTCTAAGCATAGTTGCAGAACATTAAGTGAGAAGATGAACTACAACCAAGGAAGCTATGAGATAAAATGGAGAAAGTTGTCTTGGAAGGAAACAATGCAAGAGAAACCTTGCACAAAAAGACTACAGAATGCACAAAAATATTTAGAGAGGTTAGTGATTGGATGTGAATCATTTCAAGGAACAACCAAACATTGGAGGAATTGCACATGAAGATCCAATCTCTCAACGAAGAATAAGCCCTGGATTTGCTGGAACAACAAGAGAAATTTGACAAGATATAGCAGGAGGACAATGATTTCAATGCACTATATGAATCTCAAACTGTGGCTAAGAAAGAACTGTGAGAGTTTCGACCTATAGTCCATAAAACTTACCTATATATGCATCAAGTGGACGCCATAGATGAATCGAAATGGAACTCTTTAGTTGCATCCAAGCCAAAAGAGTGCATCACAGATTCCACCCAATAGTTTGTTATTGAAGCTTCACTACTTTCCAGAAAATGGCAGGACAAAGTGAACAAATTCCAAGATGTTAGGAAGAGAGACCTCGAACTAGTACCTGATTTGGGACCTTCATTTGAAGAAGGTAAATTAGAAGCAGTCCAAGATGGAAATGGAAACAACTTGGAACTGAAAGGCAAGGAAGAACAACAAGTGAACCCAGAGATCACAGAAGAACCAAAGACTTGACTAGGGGTGAGTCAAGGATTGTGTTTGGTGCTTGTTGGGCCCTTCATTTTGATGAATATAAGTTGTGCATGACATATTGCATATTCATTTTGGAGAATAGAAGTTGTGCAAGATGTTGAGGAGATGGACAATAGACTAAGGAAAGAAACAAAAAGAGGTTGAAAGGACAACACAACATTAGTTTTGAGGAAAGAGGTTGCAACAAGATCAAGAAGAAGAGAGAACTCTCAGGATATAAACTAGCAAACTCAAAGATCAGATTATATATATGAGATTGATATGATTGTAAAAGGGTTATTATTATTATTATCATCATCGTCATCATTGTTGTTGGTCTAGGATTAGTAGTGTTATTGTTGTTGTTAGAAATGATGTTGTGACAAGAGCCACGGTTGTAATGGTCCATATTGTTAGCATAGCCGAGTTTAGGAGATCTGGGTAAGAAGCATACTATCAATGTATTAGAGCTTTGTATCAGTATAAAAGTAGAGGAGAAAGAGACTATAACATTGTCTCATATTTGATGAAGAGCATCCTCTGATTACTTGTGTATGAGGATTGAGCTGTGAAAAGAACCTGATATGTTAATATAATTGGAGGCCCAAATTTTGAATATATATCATGTGTATTTAGTCTTATGCATGTATGTAATGTTTCTTTGCATCATATTTTATGTTTGATATACTTAAATGATTCCTTATGAATGATGATGCAACTCAGTCTCTTCATTCCCAGTTAGGAGATGTTTAGAAGTGTTACAAGTTTAATCTATCTTGCACAAGACTACAATGAATCTTGATAACTCATAGGTTTGTTTAAGTATTCTCCTTACCCTTCCCTCTATTTCTATTCTTGGTTGCACTTCGGGTGAGACTTCTTCCCTCCCACGAAGATGAAAATGCCAATGCTCTAGACTACTTCGATACCTTTTGTTGGTAACTTAAGAAGGACCCTGGTATGAACACTTTTGTGCCAACATGTAGCAAGAGTAAACTTACATGTTTAATAAAATAAACATTTTCTCTATTTTAAAATCAAATTGCTAACACACCCAACATCCCTTTGTTGCACATAGAAACAGGTTAGGATCTCCCCTTATTGTTACACATGAAATTTTCACACCTAGGTACCTCGCCCTAAGTGTCGTAAAATGTCATATAAGTGTCTCATACACCTCGACACCATGGAATAACCTATGTCACGATCCCTAGTCAATGTAGAGGAGGGATATGTTACATGAAGGCCAAAATACCAAGTACACATGAATTATTATTAATATTCATGAAAAAGAAAGTAATTAAGTGTGAGAATCCACCTCACATTTGGTTTCCTATTTTTTAGAGAAGGTGGAGGATCTCATGGATGGTTGAAATATTTCCTCCTTAAAATCCTTGAGAGATATTTCTGTTGATTAAGGATGGTTGTCATTGATGTCAACCCTTGAAGAAAGACCCATAGCACAAAGTTTTGGGTAATGGAACCAATAGTGTTTGATGTAAATATGACTCATTAATTTTTTTTCATGGTTGATAAGAAGTAAATATGGATGAACTCCAAAGTGGTCCCCTTATGGTGAAATCCCTCATGGGAAGATGCTTTGTGGAGTAAGAGAACCCATGCTTAATTATGGAA
>ML790828.1:514221-553615 GCA_009831015.1 Picea engelmannii
GGGTTTCCACGTAAAACACTGGTGTACTGTGCATGTGTGTGATTGTTTATTTATTACTGCTCATTATTGGATAATAATTCTACATTGATATAACATTTGAAGAAAAATGATTATAATTACGTTATTACTGATTCACCCCCCCCCCCTCTTAGTAATCCAACAATTTCCTCCCTAAAATCCTTGAGAGATATTTCCTCCCTAAAATCCTGAATAAATATTTTCTCCCTAAATATCTTAGAGATCCGTTTTTTAGTGGATCTGATGAGAAATCCTCTCCATGGTGGTTAAGCCTCCAAATCCTATATAATGAGGGATTTCCATTGAGGAGGGAGGCATGGAGAAGTTTAGAGATACCAAATTTATGATATCATAAGGAAGGAATCAATTGGAGGTATCAAACTTATGGTCTTGGGAGCTTTGTGCAAGGGCTGGATGAGGAGGACTTGGAGAAGTTGTTTCAACTTCATCAATGGTTTGTAAGTGTCTCTTTTGAGTTCTCATAAATATATATGTGCTTGGCCTGTTTCCTTTAAGATTATGTGTATTTGCATGAACTTGTATCTTTTGGATAAATCTAGCTTTGAACTAATCATTGTAGAATAGGAAGTATGCCTTGTCTTTGTTGTTTATGGAATTGCAGGACTTGTTGAAAGGCTTGGGGATCAAGGCTCAACTTGGACTGAGCGAGGATGAACTTTGTAAAAATATACTCTTACTTTCTTCCTCTTCCCTATTGATTAACTTAGCTATGTTTAAAGGAAAATCAGTGTTCAACATTAGCACTTTTTTGTCTTGGTCATAGGGGTCTAAGATACAAGAGGGAATTCACTTGTCTGCAGGGGAATTTTCCTACAACAGAAATTGGCGACTTTACTAATCCAGTTTCGTCATCATTCAGCCCCACCCTTCATACATAGAGTGAACCCAAAGTGACTAATCCAGTCCCTTCATCGGTCAGTCCCACCCTTCATCCGAAGAGTGCCAAAGTGGTCGATCTGATTCCATCCTCAGTTGATCCCACTCTCCTGTTAGAGAGTGAAATCCAAGCAGTCGATCCATTTCCATCTGTCAATTATATTCTCCCCTTGGAGAATAAAAATCAAGTGGTTGATATGATCCCATCATCGGTCAATCCTACTCTCCCTCTAGAGAGTAAACCCAATACCGACCATGTTTTTCTCATTGATACAGAATTTACCATGCTGGGGGGCAGTCTTCCTTCTCTCGCAAAACCCCCTCCAATTAATGAGGCCATCATTTTTGATTGGGGTGTGCTAACTGAACCTCGCCTTCCCTCCCACATTCCTTTCAATATCACAGTACAATTTTGTGGTCGAGACATTCCTCAGACATTAATAGACGAAGGTTCCTCTGTTAGTATTTTTTCCTCTCTTGCTTGGTAATATTTGGGTTATCCTCAGCTTGTGCCAGTTACCCAGACTTTGTTTTCTTTTAACAGAAGAACCAGTCACCCTTTAGGGATCCTTCCTCAGTTTCCCATAACTTTGGGAGGGAAAACTTTCTTTGTTGATGTCATGATAGTCCAGGACCCCTTGGATTTAGATTTACTCCTAGTGCGAGATTATGTCTATGCCATGAAAGATATTGTGTCCACTCTTTTTCATGTGATATCTTTCCCACATGATGGAAGAATGGTGACTATTGATCAAATTTCATTTGTTGAACTTGACTTGACCATCAACTCAATGAGCTCCCTAAATGGTTCTTATATGCAAACATTATCACCCCCGCCACAGGTCAATTATGTGGTGTTATCTCTCATGCCCTCAGCTGCCGATAAATATGAGCCTCTCACTATAAGCTCAACCTCTTATGAATTAGATCCGGTAGTTTACATGGTGATATCTTCGATAGGGATATTAGAGCCAGATATCCCTAAAATTATCGAGGTCATTGACATGTATTCCTTCCATAGTGATTTTCTTCCATCTAGTGAATATATCTTGGAATCCATGATTGATGTTTGTCCCTTGACATGTATTCCTTCCAGAGCATTATCCTCTTGGAATCCATGATCAAGAAGAATCTATGAGCATAGTTTCTCTTCTCTGTGGCAAGCTCATTAAAAAATGAAATATAGGTCACGAGCATAGTTTAGCTTCTCTGTGACAAGCTCGTTAAAAAATGAAACGAGGTTACGAGCATAGTTTTCCTCTCTGTAGAAAGCTCGTTAAAAAATGAAACAGAAATCTGGGGACTGAACCCGAAGCCTTGAGCATATTTCTTTTCCTGTGACAATCTCATTAAAAAATGAAATAGTCACCTCTCCTTTCAGGTCGATTCTTTCGCTAGATCTCATAGATGTCGACTCGAGTCTTTCGTTAGATCTCGCATTTGAACCATCCTTTCATCCACCCTTATCCTTTTTCTCTATCTAGTAGAGAAATTCATGACAACCTCAACGTCGGTGAATGAAAGGAAACTTGGGGGGCATGTCTCTAGCCTTTGATTATCACTCTGGAGTTATGCCACCAGCTCTTCAAGCTAGGGGCAGAGTACCAACCATCCATGGGTATCCCTACCTTTGGAAATTACATTGGGAATTTACAAGCATAGTTTAATTTTGTTTCAAGCTTGTGTAAAAATGAAACCAATACCAAGCTTAGTCTTTGTTCTTTCTCACGCTCATAAACACATGAGAATGTAACCGAGTATACTTTTATAACTTTTTCGGACTCGTAAAGGTTATACAAAAAAGGAACCCCGTGGAGTCTTCTTTAAGCTCTTTTCAGACTCTCTAAACATGAAAAGATTGTCGAGTGATCTTGCTTCCTTTCACACTTGTTAAAAGGTTTGAAAGGGCGTCTTTCGAGTTGTATTTTATCTCTTTTTCGGCCTCGTGAGACTAAAATTGTGAAAAAGGACAACCTTGGAGTGGCCTTTAAGTTCTTTTCAGACTCTCTAAACATGAAAAACCACCGAGTTTTCCTTCTTTGGACTCGTTACAATTACACATTGAAGGGCCCATATGGCAATGAACCCTTACTTCTTCCAGTTGGTTAAACAAAGGAAGAGGGACTTACTGAAGGTGAGTTATATCGAGCATGTGTTAACCTCCTTGATCTCGTTAAATTAAAAAGAGGTACTCATTTATCTGGGTGGGAGAAAAATTGAAGGAAGTGGTTAAGGTTTTGAGAATCCTTTATGGAAGCTTTTTTCACCCTTGAAAATGGAACCTCTTTGCGTCCCATCTTACAATTAGGTAATCTACTTGTCTCTGGGTCATACCAATTCCATGTGTCACCATACGTTTTCTTCCAGTCGAAGAGTGCTCTTATTGTCGTCACATTACATTTTGGTACTCGTCGAGTCAATGTTGCCAAGTTAGTTGTCGTGCCTCATCATGTTCAAGGGAAGTTTCACTTCAAACCATCCATCTGCAGTATTTCCAATTTTCATTTCCTGTGCAAGTCTATACTCATTCAATTCACCATATTACATCACTTTCCTATGTCAGTTTTGTGTCGCTGATGGGGGATACATCAAGGCCCTCCTTTGACGAGTCTTTTCCTGTCGATTTCAACACATCATCCAAGAATCATACTTAGAAACCAGTTAGTACCTTGGGACTTGCATGCCTCAATGACATGCCTCCTCACTTCCGATAGTGGCTTTACATCATTGACCTCTGATCAGATGATTCCACGAATGTTCGACTTCAGTTCATTTGTTCACATTCGCTGGAATGTACTAGGGTACCTTGGGAGTCATTGACATCATCGGTGATTTCCCTTGCACTTGTTAATGGTTTACCTCATTGACTGGTAATCAAGTGGTTTCTACCATGTTTGACATCAAAACATCTATTCACATGGCTAGATTCATACAACATTGGGATTAGGATGAATAACCTGGGTTGAACATTGACTATGTTAAACTGCTTTGCCCAGGCTGCGAAGGAGATCATTTGAGCATGATGATGTATATATTTTCACATAGATGCACATTGTATTGGTCCATGGCTATGTTTTAATCATCTCGTAGCTCCACTATGTATTTTTCATGGCTACGATTAGTTCATGTCATGGAGGTATGGATCCACATTGTATCTTTGGTGGACATATCCTTAGTCAATATTTTTCATGGATCTGCAGTGTATTGGTCAGTGGCCATGCTTTGAGTCATCTCGTATCCCGAGCATAGGTATGCCTGTTGTTGTTCCTGAGTTTATACTTTAATTCTTTAAAGTATACTGTCAAGGAATTCGAAAAAATAAAGAGGGTTTAGGTATAAGAGAAGGAAAAAAATTCTTTAGGTAAAGAAGCTATGGTTGGTTTCTGAGTTGTCTTTGTCTAGCTTCCAATCACTCCTGGGTGCATATGTCCTATTCAATGGCTGCCCATGAACGTTCAAGTTCAACCCGGGTGGTGGCTGTCTCAAGGATAGTATTAAAAAGGGTTAACGCGATGCTAGTATGATCTGTGAGTCTAAGTTCTATGTTAGGTTGTCTTGTGACAGGAATAGTCATGAGGAAAAGAGAACTTAAAGATCTGTTATTTTTTATTTTTTTTTTAAAGTTTGTTGTTTATATTTTAGATCATATGAGAGAAGTTACCAAATTTGAATTAATAATATAACTATTTTAGAGGTCGTTTCCTGTTCCTAAGTTAAACTGAAAATAATAAATGAGATGAAAGAAAACATAAATCCGTTTAAATAACATGAGGCATCAAGCATGGAGGAATCTCACTTTGTTACATAAGAAGAAAGTAGGTGAGAAAAATTTAATGAAGCATAAAAATATAGTGATCTGAATAATCCACAGGTTTTGTGCCTGCTAATAGAAAACACAGAGGAAAATCTACAAATGATTAGACAATCAAATAAATCACAACCATAGTAGATGTTGTACTAAATTGTATTGTAAACATTCATCAAAGGTATATAAGAAATGATGTTGAACATGAAATTATAGAGTACATAACTCAGGGTTGACAGAATATGGAATCTCCATTTTGCATTGTCATTAATCATTAAAAGAGAAGTCTCTCTGCTACAATCGACTAGAAAAAAGCCTTATTTTAGTCTTTTGAAATTATATTTATACAAAAATCATCAACCCTAAACGGTTGGTATTTTCCTAACTCCTAGGTGCTAACGGTTACAGAATACAGACTTAAACTGTTTCGCTTGATTACCTTTTACCTCTCTGTCACTCCGACAAAATGAGAATGCATATGTTGCTTCATTATCTCTTTGAAGTATCTCTTTGATTTGGTCTGAGACACTCAATGCACTTACCAAGAAAATGTACTAAGTTTCTGGAAGGTTATGTCATATCCTTTGCTTCCAACAAATATAACTTCCTCTGAATTTTCGACAACTTTTCTTCAAACCTTTTATCTTCAAACTTTACTGATTGCAATTGTAAATTTGGTTTCACCATCCATGTATCCAATAGGGTGACATCAACCTGTTTTAATTTTGAAATTTCAATTTGATTTTCATTCAAACTCTCTTTCAGATTCAGTTGATGTCTTGTAACATTGATCTGTCCTAGTAGTCCAAGGCAATCGCCCTTTCCAATGTCTAGTATTTTTTTATCTAATAAGTCAAAAGTCTCTTCACATTCTTCCTTTATGTCTTGGATATTTTCTTAGTTTTAGATATATTAGCCTCCCATACCTTCATCATGATATCACCCTTGATCTGTTCAGTGACAGTTAATTTAGGAGCTACTGATATCTCTTCTTTAGCCAAAAATATGACTTCCTTTTGGAAAGTGATTTGGGATACTGTATCTTCTTTTTCTTTCAAAAAAATGTTCTCCAATGATTGACTTAGGTCCCAAAAATGGTTTTGAATGATCTCTACTTTAGAAAACAGGCTTTGTTGCTCTGCCTCTAGCTTCTGGTGTACTTTCAATGCATGGGCTTGAAATACTATTAAATTTATCACCTGGCTTTCATTAGAATTCAATTTATCTTGCAACTTCTTTACTAATTACTCTTGCTGAATGACCTGTCCATGAATGGATTGCATCTTCTTATACATCTCATATAAACTAGACTTGAGCAGTTGAATCTCTTGTTTGTCGACATCTCTGGCCTGTTCCACTCTTTTATTTATTTCATCTCTAATATTTTTCTCTGTATTCTTTATTTGACTTTGCAACTGGGCTATCATTTGATTTTTCTGTTGCAGCCTTGATTTCAGATTATCGACTGAGAATAAGTTGGCCGTAGAAAAATCCCCCAAATATCTTGCTAATTCCGTGACAAAGTCTTCCTCTTCTAGATTTTTTCCATCCACAATTATCCTATGCTTTTTTACCATTGCACCTTCTTTCAAGTGCATTTTTTTTTCACTACAACCTTCCTTTTCTTACTAAAAATGAAGTCAAAGGAACGTATTTCTTCAATAGAGATTGGGCCAAGATCACTTACATATATAGATCTGAGATGGGGAGTCCCAAAAATTAACTATAAAGGAGTCAAGGCTATAATCGGACTGCCTAAATCTATGAATTGTGTTCCTTCTGTTGTTTTGGGAGTATCGACAGGAATAATTGATGATAAAAGAGGAATAATTTGATTCAACTTTAAAGTTGTCTTGAACTTAAATCCTGTTTCAGACACTGGATGTTCTATCCGTGAAGTTTCTGATCTTTGTGAAGACCCTTCAGGATTCTTTAGGTTCTCCTCTATAGTCCCTTTATCTTGATATTTTGATTCGAAACCTGGAGATATTTCTTCTTGTTTTGAAGGAGAGGTTATTCATTCCCCTTGTATTATTTTTGGCAACCCACTTCATCTGTGCAATTGGAAAGAAAGAAATATGGTCTGCAGGTCAGGGGGTCTTGAACTCTCTCTAATATCTCCTCATATGCTCTGTCTCATTTGAATATGTCATAACAAGGAGAGTCTTCATGCTCATACGTTTTCATGTTGCAATGAGCTAGATGATTTCCCACAATTTGGTATGGGTCATGCTTTCTGAGTTCAAGATCTACCAGCTTAATGTCTTCTAATGTTGTGGATTCTACTTTGGAACGACCAAGATTAAGCAATGAAAACCTCCCAATCTGTACAAGAAAAACTGGCCATAATTTCTTCTGAGCTGCTTTTAACTTTGTACCAATGCCTCCTGTTATTATCTAGTATGCCACTTCTCTGCACACTAGTTTGTCAAGGAGAAATTTAGGCAGAGCAAGGGGGGGAATTGAACATTCGAAGACTCTGACATAAGAGAAATTCTCTTCGATAAACCAATCATAAATTGTTTTGAGGTTTCCCATGATTTTCTCTGAAATCCGAGGGGGTGGGTATCCATACAATATTTGATGCACAGGTATCACTACATAGTGAAAGATCTCATAAAAGAAATATTTTACTTCTCTTCCCATAGTTGAGAGCGATAGAAATGGATGGGTTCTGCACAGGTTGAATTCCAGTTCCAATTCATCAAAGGGAAAGGGGTCATATAACAGATAACGTCCATAATATATGAAGACATATAAAAATACGTAGGTTGTCCTTTTGATTTTTCCATTTGGTACTCTGCAATCTGCTTGTTTAGGTTATCTGATAAAATCTTACCCCAGTTGAAAGTGTAACCCTCGGCTACCTCGTGTATAATTGGCACCCATTCCACGGGGAAATGGGTAGGGATTTTCCTCCCAAATTGTCTACATAACATCATTTCTATATAAACCATGTATTCATTTAATGATGTTGTGGCATAAACGCCATGGGTGTCAGCTCTAAATTTTTCTAGAATTCCCCACCATTCTTTGATTATATTTGGATATGTTTGGTCAAATTATGCACACTCCTTTCTTTGAAATTATTTTACGAATTCGACATTATAAATATATTTAGACACAAGTGATAGTTTATACATTACTTGAATATCTTATTGTCTGAATGAGCCGATGACGACCTTTTGATGGTTCATGATATTCCTGGTCTGCACATCGGTGTTCATCAGAATCCAGTTTATCATGTCATTGTATGGCATGAGCTTCGGCCGTATAGCTATTTTATGGAGATCGACCTCTTCTATATCTCTGAGTTTATTTTCAATCCTTTCATTTCCAAAATCGTCTAGGCAATTCCTAACCTCATGCTCTAAGATTTCAAAAATCTGCATCCAGGACCGGACTGAATCTATAACATGTGGTGTGGTATCAACTATAACATCCGAATTCGGATTTGAGCTTTCACCAGCATCATCACTCTTTTTCTGCATTTTCCTGGGTGCCATGATACTTGTGATAGGAAGTGAGTAGATGTTACAGAGAAGAAGGAGTGAGCTTTCTCAGATACAAATTGCTAATTTACTGAAAGTGAGAAAGAAATTTGAATTAGAAACCTTTATTTGCCTTTAGCCTACCTTAATTGGACTGTTCTTTCTATGGTCAATAAATTCATTTGCCTTAATGAGGAGAGTACATCTGGAGATACGCGTCTTACACTATAAGATATTTCATTAATATATAATAAGTGCTGCCAAATATTGGCGATTCAAAACTGGGAGTTCGAATGAAATGTCTTTGCAATCTCTCGAAAAGAGAAAATGTGAAAGACTAATTTATATCATTAACCTTTGTTTAGATGTTAAGTTAATCACACTTAAACACTTAATGCTTTCGAGACTTCAAGCTTCAGGTTTTTTTTGGATGAGATATATTTCTCTGATTTCAAAAATGTGACTGATTAATCAATATATTAAGTGTGTTCTAAACCTTTAATTAATCATGATTAGAAGGGTTTTCAAGACTTAAAGATCAGGATTTTGAGCTATCTCTTGAGTTGAGTTTCCCGAAAAGTAAAAATGTGAAAATCTTAAATTACCGTTAAAACATTTTTTAATTTTTCTTATTAACTTGGTTTAACTTTATTTAAAAATATTCCTCATGACTTTGGTATTGGGAATTTGGGGTTATCGTTAAATATCAAACTACATAGATCACAGAACCCCAAAACCCGAAACTTAAAGAGCTTTTAACATTTGACTTTCCTTTAAACCAAGGGCAGCTCCATAATCTGTTCTAACATTTAAACCGTTGGATTGATCGGATGACCCTTTTTTCGGTGGTGATTATCCAATTGCATTTTGTTTTCTTTTTATGTAAATAAAAATGAAATTTCATTTTAATGTAAGATTTTTTTTAGGGAAATATATTTTTTTTTTCAAAATAGGCTCCATCTAGGGATCTTGTCTCCTTGCGGGACGAGAAGAACATGTAGACCGAGTGCCTTCATTGGCTGAATGGAGTCATTATTGCAGTGCCGTGAAACACACTCTAGGGAAAAACAAACAAGAATTTAAGATTTCATCCTTGACTTTGAAAACTCTACAGAACTAAAAGAATTTGTTGATATTGAGTTAGGCTTGTAATATATTTCTTTTCCTAAGACTGACCTTATATTTGTATAAGGTATTCAAAACAATCTTAATCGTTCTACCAGGTTTTATCTGATTTTATTCGCATCAAGGTAAAGTATTTCCAATGTTTCAAGTTAGGGAATCATGTAATCTTAGAATGTAGATCCAGTCAGAAAGAGGAATAGCTACCAGAGCATCTTGTAATTCATGTATAACAACCTATCAGATATGTGGACATTGATTCACTGCCAGCGAGCATGTTCAGTACCCCAGTGAAGTTATCATATTTCCCACATTGAATTTCCTTTCACCACTTCCATTGATATTTTAGCATTTAAATGCTGAGATGAGGGAAATCATGTTATGAATTTCCTTTCTTCATCTCTTTGGACTAGATGTGGGAAATCATTCAAATGAATTTTCTTTCACCATCTGTATTATTTCAGAATGTGAAGTGGGGGAAATCAACCAGTATACAATATACCTAGGAAAATATATGTTTAAGATTTACAACAAAGGTCTATCAACTCACTTAAATTGCTCTGGACTAATCCTCTCCTGACCTCCAAACATCTTCGACTTAAGGGAAAATCTCAAGGGGGATTCTTATTATGTTTTTCAGGGACTTTCCTTGAGAAAAATAAATCAGCTTAATCCTGTTATAATGACTAAGAGAGTTAGAATTAACGTAGACATACTTCCGGTCCAGCTAAAGTTAGAGGAACTATGCAATTTTTCCTTTTCTCATTTTGAAGGTTAGCTTGTGAGTTTTCAAAGTTAAGGTGAGACCTTTCTTCTCTTAAGAAGCTTATGGGAAGACATCAAGGATCAGGTGAAGAGATGGCTTGATCACAATCATGGGGAAAGAAAGGGGCTTTAGATATTATGTTGTAGATACAATTTCTCTTAATAAGTTTCTTACTCAATTCTTGAAACTTTGCCTTAAATTCTTTTCATTTCTTATTTTTCGTGTGTGTGTGTATATATATATATATATATATATATATATAGTGAACATGAGATTACTATCTTACTCGTTTACATCTCTTGGAATATTTTAACTTGAGTTTTTAAGACAAAAATTCATACCTCAATAGTTTTTATACTTCTGCCAAATATATTGTCATTATATTACCTTTTTCGGGAGACATTCAATGTGAGTATCCATCCACGCCACTTTTCCAATGTTTCTAGTCTTTTGGCTTGTCAGTAGGTCACTTGAAATATGATAATCATAATAGATATGAGAAACTCTAGTAGATTGGAAACCTTCTTATTGCAATTTTTACCTATTTTGTATGTATATATATATATATAACCGACCTTTTATATTTACAGTAAGAAATAAAGACTTACCGAAAGAAAGATAACTATAAACAAAACATGAAAACAAACCAGTATGTACAATGAGAGTTCGGAAATGTATTATTGCATGAAATGCTTAAGGTACCGCCCGTTGACAGGGGCAGTAAGAATCTTTCCGTCGATGTTTTCTAATAAAAACATATTATTTCCCTCAGAGGATGTAATTTTGTACGGGCCACACCAGATCTGATCAAACTTACCATCTTTACCAACATCTTCTTTCCTGGCTTCCCATTTTAGGACCAAATCACCAAGGAGGAATTCTCTATCTTTAGCCTTTTGGTTGAATAAGGATTTCATATTATCTTGATACTTATGCAGTTTTTCATCTGCTTCGACCCTATTTTTATGAACTTCAATCAGTTGGTTTATCCCCCTGGTAATGTCATTTGGCTCTTCGTTTGAGTCTTGCTAGAGTTTTATTACCGGTAGCGCTAGATTTATTGGTAAAATGACGACAACACCATATACCATATGAAATGGAGACATTCCAATTGATCGTTTTGTACTTATCCTGCTAGCCCACAAAGCATACTTTAAATGCACATGCCATGATTTCTTATTTTCGGTCAGTATTTTCTTAATTATAGTGATCAGGCTTTTGTTAGATGACTCAACTAACCCATTTCTCTGTGGATAATAGGCCGTGGAGTGTCCTAGCACAATATTATATTTTGGCAAAAGCTTATCATGGCCATGGACTTGAAATCCTGAGCATTATCAGTCACTATTTTTTTAGGACAACCAAATCTTGATAGAATATTATCCTCCAAAAAACTGATCACTACTGATTCAGTTGCATTTTGAGTAGGAATAACTTCCACCCATTTGGTGAAATAATATGTAGTGGTTAGAATCCATTTTTTTTGAGCGCTCGAGTGTGGATGAATTTATCCAATAAAATCAAGACCCCATTGCTTAAATGGAGCTTTAGTTTTCACTGGAACCAGAGGCGATGCCAGGACTTTCTTCTTGCCTGTAAACAACTGACAAGGATTACAAGTTCAGACTTTAGTGTTTACATCAGTATATAATTTGGGCTAGTAATACCCGGCTCTTAGGATTTTATAAGTCATTGCTCGCTAAGCATGGTATCCTCCACACACTCCCTCGTGGAATTCATCTATAACCTTTTTTGTTTTGGTTTCTACTAAGCATCTTAGTGGGAAACCTAGGGGGTCTTTCCAATACAATTTACCATCTATAATACAATATTTTATAGCGTGTAACTTAAATGTCCTAGATTTAGATGGGGTTAGTTCACTGGGACACTGAAGGGTTAGTAAATAAGAAACAATATCGTGGTACCAAACTGAAGAAGAGATTTTTTTCATAATTTTAGTTGTGGTCATAGTGACATCGAGTTCATTTATCTCTAAAAATCCTTTGTTCTCCTGCATATGATTTATTCCAAGCACTTTCAAATTTGATTCAGCCAATAATTTAGCCAAACCCTGACCTTTAATAAGTTTAGTTGGTTTAAATTCCAGGTCAAACTCCTAAATTTTGGCTAACCAACTTCCCCTCTTTCCATCACTGTCGGGTTGAACCAGTATATCCTTAATAGAACTGATAAGCACATAAGCAATGATCTTTGAATGCAGTACGTAAGTTCTGAAAGCTTTGAGAGATTTCACCATTGCATAGGCTTGTTTTTCCAATATGTCATATTTTAGCTCAATATCTCTGAGACTTTTACTAAAAAATGCAATGGGCTGTTCAAAACCCTCATCGTTAATCTGTAATAGTATGGTTGCAATTGTATGCTCAGAAGCGAAGGAAAAAATCAGAAACTCTTTCAAATAATCAGGACTTACTAGTACTGGTGCTTCACTTATAACCCTTTTGATGCATTGAAATGACACTTTGGCTTCAATAGTCCACTTAACCTCGCTGTCGTTCTTGTGCATATCTGTAATCAATTTAATGATTTTAGCAAAGTTTGGGATAAATCTCCTCAATAAATTTATTTTTCCTAAAAATGACTTAATTTCTTTTACATTTCTAGGAATATTTATAGTATCTATTGCTTTGATCCTTTTCGGGTTGATCTTGATTCCGTCCTTAGACACTATATGGCCCATGAGTTTACCTTCTTACATTGCGAAATTAGATTTCTTGGGATTTAGTGGCAAACCAAATTTGCGACATTTCTTGAAAGTTTTCTTGAGGTGTACTAGATGTTTTGCATCAGATTTAGAAAAAATAGTTAGATCATCAATAAATAGCAATAAACTTATCTCTTTCACCAAAAAAGGCGATATCCATAGCTCGTTGGAAGGTTGCTCCTGCATTCATTAAACCGAAAGACATTTTGTCATACATAAAGGTACCCCAAGGGGTAGTGAACACAATTTTTTCTTTGTCATCTTGATGTACTGCAATTTGATTGTATCCTGAAAGCCATCAATCATAGACATTCTGTTAGCTCCAACTAATTTCTCTAAAACGTGATCCATCTTAGGAAATGGATAATTGTCTTTAAGTGATGATCGGTTCAAATTTCTAAAATCTACACACATTCTGATTTCATCATTTTTCTTCCTTACTGGGACTAAATTAGCTACCCACTTAGAGTATCTCAGTGGGAGAATAATCTTGGAATCCATAATTTTCTTGACTTCTTTCTCTATCACAGGTAGTAATATAGGGTTAATCTGTCTAAGTTTTTGTCTAAAAGGTTTAACACCTTGTTTCAAAGGGATTTTATGTTCCATTATAGTAGTGTCATAGGTTCTCAATTCGTCATAGGACCAAGAAAAAAACATCTTTCTATTGTATAAGAAACTCGACATACTTATTTTTCATTTCAGGGGGAAGTTACTTAGACAATTTTACCAACCTAGGATTTTCTTTGGTACCTATATCACAATATTCAACCTCCTCTGGTTGAGGTTGTAAAGTGGACTTCAAAGGGATGTCATCATGATTAAATAACCTTTCTAAGGGAATCAAGCCCTTGGGGATTTGATTATTTTTCAAAATAAGCATACGGTGATTAGAAATCTTATCTTGAAACTCTTGGGGATCTTCTCCTTCCTGCATGATCCAAACAAGATCATTCTGGTTTTCTTGGTCGACATGTGTTTCGGAAAACTCATCTACCGTTTCTAAAAATTTCCCGAGCTGCTCATCATCCTCAAAAACCTACCAATGTTGTATGCTATTCGTTATTGAGGGCCTATGTCTAATCTCTATATGATATTTGAGTTTGAAAACCATTGGAGGTGTGAAGGTCGAGGCTGCTTTAGCCAACGAATCTGCTTGTTGATTTTTCAGTCCTGGGGATGTAATGAACATTAACTAATGAAAATAAGTTCTCAATCATATACCAAGCACAGTTACTATAATCTCTTAACCTCGGGTGCTTATCCTAGTATTGATGATTGATTTGTTTTATGATTAGTTCAGCATCACTGTATACTACTAAGTTTTTAATTTTTAATTTTCTGGCAACTTCTAATCCTAAGACTAGATCCTCATATTCACAAACATTGTTAGTATAATCAATGTCCCATTGTAGTCTATAATAAAAAGGTATAATGAACTCATCATCGGATTCCACAAAAATCAGTCCGACTCCTGCTCCTTCACAAGATGAAGCGCCATCAAAAAACATTTTCCAAACTCCTAAACTATATACATCTTTATTTCTTTTTTCTTTTCTGTACAACTTTCTTCTATACATACATCAATATCATCATCAATAGATATAATACAATTCCATAGATCCTGATCAACAATATAAATATGGTATTTATTTGGGTTAAGTGGGCCACTTACCGTAAACGCCAACCTGGTTTCTCTGTACAAGCGCATGAACTGTCCTCCAAAAATTGGGATCGTGGCATACGTCATGTCGAGTTGGAGGGATCCTCCAAGTTTGGAACACCAAGAGTTGTATAACAACATGCCATACTTTGGGGGTATATCAGCAAAAACTACATCCATTAGAATGCTTTTCACAGGTATTTGTGCAAGATTAACTACTAAATATTTTATCATACCTATACATTTGACTTTTCTCGAATCAAATGAATACAAATCTCCATAAGGTCGAGTGATTTCGAGACCAAGTCTATCCATAATGGCTTTATGCATTCCATTGTGAGAGGCTCCAAAATCCAACATGCAATTATGGAGTAGGTGATCGTGCACAGTTAGTGTGATATAGAAAGGGGCAACGATATCTCTAGCACCTTCAAAATGTGGTCTGAAAATTATATTAGGCTTGTCATCTTCTAGATTTATCACGTCAGCCTGACTTTCATTGTTTGAAAAATTAATTATTTTGGCAATTTGCTTCGGTATATTGGATTTTTTGCCAATTCGACAAGAAGTATAGGGATTTTGATTTTATTAATTTCATTTTCTAGACTAAAATTTCCCGTTGTTTTATCAAATTTTGTGGTTTGGGCTTCTATCCCTTTCTTTTAAGTTTTATTTTTTTGTGAGGTTTTTGTTTTAGCCGCAAGATCCTCTGTTTTCCTTGTGTTGATGACTGATGTTTCTGTTGGCTTTGCCTTGGTAGGATGTGTGTCAGTAGTCTTGTTTTTAACCGTCTCCTTTTCAACAGCTTTTGGAATTGCCTCATCTGTTTCCCCCCTTGGCGGGATTTTCTTTGTTGGAGTGGTTGTGACATTCTTTTTTATAGGCATTAGATTGTAATTCTGCTGGAGTTCGGCCATTATGTCATCAACGATTCCTTGATAGGTTGAATCTTCTGTAATCTTTCTGTTCTTGTTATTTTCTGCTTTGTATTCTATATTTAAGGAATTTTTGTAATCTTGTCTCATCAAATAAGGTTGTTGACAGTCATCAACAATATTACCTATGTCTTCTTCTAATTTCTCAAAATCTTGCATGTCTTCCTCTCCTATAAAAATTTCGGTTTTAAAGGGGGCTTGAATCTTTTGGTCCTCATTTTTAATTTGTCTTTGTTGTGTTTGAGGGTTAGGATTCCTTCTGAAATCCTTTCTAGGGAAATGATTATTTTTTGATCAATCCAATTCCATTCTTGAGATCTTATTCGACAATTCTTTAATTATTCTCGCCATATCATCTATCTTGTCTTCTGAAGAGCTCCCAGATCCAAAGGGTCCTCCTTGTTCCCTGTACATTATGGTTTCTTTATTTCATGTTTCAAATTTTGTTTTTAAATTACCTGATGCCATCATATTTGAGTCAATTTCTAAAGCATCATCCTGCATTTTAGTGAGATCTACAGATCTCCTTTCTCTAAAAAACAGATCGAAATCAATATCAAAAGCCCCAACAAAAGTTACTTTCGCTGCAGGTTGGGAAGGTTTAACCTCAGCTGGAATTTTATTATACAATTTATTAAACCTTTGGGTAAACTCGAGAACTGATTCTAAATTTTTCTTTCTCAGAGCCCCAAACTCGGTTAGATAGTAGAGAGATCTTTCCTTTCTCCCCATTGTCTGATAAAATCATTTTCCAACTCATCATAAGACCTTATTGATCCTGCTGTTAGACCTCGGAACTAGGTTCTCACTTGTCCTTCAAAAGTCTGAACTAGGAGTCTTGAATAGACATCCTCATGTTCGAGACCAAGGATTTCAACAAATTGATCAAAGAAATTGATGTGTTCTATTGCGGTTAAATCACCTTCTCTTGTGAATTTTGACATATTTTTCATGTAATTTTCAGGTAGGTCATGGAGAGGAACTGGGAGGACCAAAGGAGCATACCTAGTATATACTTTGGAAAATATTTGAGGGAGTGGTACTTGACCACCTGCTCCTCCTCCTCTAGCACCGCCTACGACACCATCCCCGGCCCCACCTCCTTCGGCCGCAACCATTAATAATTTAGAGGGTGAAACTTGGAGATTATAAAGAGGACTTTTAAAGGGGTGTGGTAACCCTTCGGTTCGGGCTCAATAGGGAAATATGGTTTTAGGAAATTGGTCATCAAGGGATAGGAAAATTGAAAAAGAGGGACTTGAAAATCGTGGATTGGTTCCTTCGGACGCACAGGGTGAATATACAGGAGAATCAACAGGAGTTGAGTCAAGATATACAATATATTCATTGGAATTATGAGAGATGGGAAACTGAACTCTGGGAAGTGAAGAAATTTCAATCGAGGTGGGGAGTGAGATAGATCTTTTACCTTTATTGGTGAAAGGAACAGTTGAAAAAGTCTCAGTTTTAAATTCGGGTAAGACCAATCCAGGCTACAGGGTTTCAATTCGATTGGCGGATAGTTCACCACAAATGAGTGGGGTATTTGACCTTTCAAGTATATCCTTAGTGTTATACTATGTGAACTTAGGTTGATAAATCTTATTTGTTGATGAAGCAGTCTGTTTAAGGTATCTTCTTGATTTCAAAAATTTTTCTGGATCGGATACAGGCGAAGTCTGTTTGTCATCTGGATTTTTCCTAGTATTCTTTCAGTTAAAAGCCAGTTTATTAATTATGGAGTCACCAAGTGAAAGATGAAAGTAGCCTTATAATTTTTCAATCTTTGTTCACTATCAAAGAAATAAATTATCAATGTCATTCTTCCTAGGGAAAAAAACGTTTCGTTTCTTCGTTCCCCGACAACGGTGCAAAAAAGATGTTGTTCCCGAGTTTATACTTTAAGGATTTAAAGTATATTGTCAAGGAATCCAAAAAAATAAAGAGGGTTTAGGTATAATAGAAGGAAAACAATTGTTTAGGTAAAGAAGCTATGGTTGGTTTCTGAGTTGTCTTTGTCTAGCTTCCAATCGCTCCTGGGTGCTTATGTCATGTTCAATGGCTACCCATGAACGTTCAAGTTCAACCTACGTGGTGGCTGTCTCAAGGATAGTATTAAAAATGGTTAACGTGATGCTAGTATGATCTATGAGTCTGGGTTCTATGTTAGGTTTTCTTGTGGCAGGAACAATCACGAGGAAAAGAAAACTTAAAGATCTATTTTTTATTTTTAAGTTTGTTGTTTCTATTTTAGATCATATGAGAGAAGTTCCCAAATTTGAATTAATAATATAACTATTTTAGAGGTCGTTTCCCGTTCCTGAGTTAAATTGAAAATAATAAATGAGATGAAAGAAAACATAAAGCTGTTTAAACAATGTAAGACATCAATCATGGAGGAATATCACTTTGTTACAGAAGAAAAAAGTAGGTGAGAAAACTTTAATGAAGCATAAAAATATAGTGATCTGAATAATCCACAGGTCTTGTGCCTACTTATAGCAAACACAGAGGAAAATATGCAAAAGATTAGACAATCAAATAAAGCAAAACCACAGTATATGTATTAAATTGTAGTTTAAACATTCATCAAAGGTATATAAGAAATGATGTTGAACATGAAATTACAGAGGAGTACATAACTCAGGGTTGACAGAATATGGAATCTCCATTTTGCATTGTCATTAATCCTTAAAAGAGAAGTCTCTGCTACAATCGGCTAGAAAAAATCCTTATTTTAGTCTTTTGAAATTATATTTATAGAAAAATCATCAACCCTAAACAGTTGGTATTTTCCTAACTCCTAGGTGCTAATGGTTACGAAATACAGACTTAAACCGTTTCGCTTGATTACCTTTTACCTCTCTGTTACTCCGACAAAATGAGCATGCATATGTTTCTTCATTATATTTTTGAAATGTCTCCTTCATTTGGTTCGAGACACTCAACCCACCTGCCAAGAAAATGTACTAAGTTTCTGGAAGGCTGTGTCATATCCTTTGCTTCAAACAAATACAACTTCCTCTGAATTTTCAACAACTTTTCTTCAAACCTTTTCTCTTCAAAATTTACTGATTGCAATTGTAAATTCCGTTTCACCAGCCATGTATCCATTAGGGTGACATCAACCTGTTTTAATTGCGAAATTTCAATTTGAGTTTCATTCAAACTCTCTTTTAGATTCAGTTGATGTCTTGTAACATTGATATGTCCTAGTAGTCCAGGGAAATCGCCCTTTCCAATGTCTAGCAATTTTTTTTATCTAATAAGCCGAAAGTCTCTTCACATTCTTCGTTTATCTCTTTGGACATTTTCTTAATTTCATATATATTAGCCTCCCATACCTTCAACATGATATCACCCTTGATCTATTCAGTGACAGTTAATTTAGGAGCTACTGGTATCTCTTCTTTAGTAAAAAATATGACTGCCTTTTGGAAAGTGATCTGGGCTGTTGTAGCCTCCTTTTCTTTGAAAACAATGTTCTCCAATGATTGAATTACGTCCTGAAAATGGTTTTGAATGATCTCTACTTTAGAAAATAGGCTTTGTTGTCCTGTCTGTAGCTTCTGGTGTACTTCCAGTGCCTGGGCTTGAAATACTCTTAAATTTATCACCTGAATTTCAGTAGAACTCAATTTATATTGCAACTGCTTTACTAATTCCTCTTGCTAAATGACCTGTCCTTGAATGGATTACATATTCTTATACATCTCATATAAACTAGACTTGATCATTTGAATCTCTTGTTTGTCAACAACTTTGGCCTGTTCCAGTCTTTTATTTATTTCATCTCTAATATTTTTCTCTGTATTCTTTATTTGATTTTGCAACTGGGATATCATTTTATTTTTCTACAACAACCTTGATTTCAGATTATCGAATGAGAATAAGTTGGCCTTAGAAAAATCCCCCAAAGATCCTGCTACTTCCATGGAAAAGTCTTCCTCTTCTAGATTTTTTCCATCCACAAGTATCATGTGCCTTTTTACCATTGCACCTTCTTTCAAGTGCATTTCTTGTTTCACTACAGCCTTCCTTTTCTTACCAAAAAATAAGTGAGAGGAAGGTATTTTTTCAATAGAGATTGGGTCAAGATCACTTACATATATATATCCGAGATGGGGAGTCCCACAAATTGACTGTAAAGGAGTCAAGGCTGCAATCAGACTGCCTAACTCTGTGAATTGTGTTCCTTCTATTGTTTTGGGAGTATCGACAGGAATAGTTGATGATAAAAGAGGAATCATTTGATTCAAATTTAAAGGTGTCTTGGACTTAAATCCTGTTTCAAACCCTGGATGTTCTGTTCACAAAGTTTCTGATATTTGTGAAGACCCTTTAGGATTCTTTGGGTTCTCCTCTCTAGTCCCTTTATCTCGAGATTTTGATTCGAAACTTGGAGGTATTTCTTCTTGTTCTGAAGGAGAGGTTATTGATTCCCCTTGTAGTATTTTTGGCAACCCACTTCGTCTATGCTTCTGGAAAGCAAGAAAGTTGTTCTGCAGGTTAGGGGGTAATTCATGGACTCTCTGTAATATCTCCTCATATGCTTTGGCTCCTTTGAATATGTCATCACAGGGAGAGTCTTCATGCTCATACGTTTTCATGTTGCAATGAGCTAGATGATTTCCCACAATTTGGTATGGGTCCTTCTTTCTGAGTTCAAGATCTACCAGCTTAATGTCTTATAATCCTGTAGCTTCCACTTTGAAATGACCAAGATTAAGCAACGAAAACCTCCCAATCTGTACATGAAAAATTGGCCAAAATTTCTTTTGAGCTGCTTTTAACTCTGTACCAATGCCTCCTATTATTATCTAGTATGCCACTTCTCTGCACACTAGTCTATTAGGGAGAAATTTAGGGAGATCATGGGGGGAATTGAACATCTGAAGACTCTGACATAAGAGAATTTCTCTTTGATAAACCAATCAACAACTGTTTTGAGGTTTCCCATGATTTGCTCTGAAATCCGATGGGGTGGGTATCCATACAATATTTGATGCACAGGTATCACTACATAGTGATAGATCTCAAAAAATAAATATTTTTCTTTCTCTTCCCATAGTTGAGAGTGATAGAAATGGATGGGTTCTGCACAGGTTGAATTCCAATTCCAATTCATCAAAGGGAAATGGGTCATATAATAGATAGCGTCCATAATATATGCAGACATATAAAAAGATGTAGGCTATCCTTTTGACTTTGTTGTTTGGTACTCTGCAATCTCCTTGGTTAGGTTATCTAATAAAATCTTACCCCAGTTGAAAGTGTAACCCTCGGCTACCTCATGTATAATTGGCACCCATTCCGCGGGGAAATGGGTAGGGCTTTCCCTCCCAAATAGTCTACATAACATCATTGCTATATAAACCATGTATTCATTTAACGATGTTGTGGCATAAACGCCATGGGTATCAGCTCTAAATTTTGCTGGAATTCCCCACCATCCTTTGATTATATCTGGATATGTTTGGTCAAATTCTGTACACTCCTTTCTTTGAAATTCTTCTACAAATTCAGCATTATAAATATATTTAGACACATGGGATAGTTTATACATTACTTGAATATGTTCTGGCCTAAACGAGCCAATGATGACCTTTTGATGGTTCGTGATACTCCTGGTCTGGACATCAGTTCTCATCAGAGCCCATTTTATCATGTCATTATATGGCATGAGGTTCGACCATGTAGCTATTTTATGGAGCTCGACCTATGCTATATCTTTGAGTTTATTTTCATTCCTTTTGTTTCCAAAATCGTCTAGGCAATTCCTAACCTCATGCTCTAAGATTTCAAAAATATGCATCTAGGACCGGACCGAATCTACAACATGTGGTGTGGTATCAGCTATTACATCTGAATTCAGATTTGATCTTTCACCAATGTTATCACTCTTTTTCTTCATTTTCTTGGGTGCCATGATACCTATGATAGGAAGTGAGTAGCTGTTACAGAGAAGAAGGCATGAGCTTTCTCAGATACAAATTGCTAATTTACGGAAAGTGAGAAAGAAATTTGAATTAGAAACCTTTATTTTCCTTTAGCCTGCCTTAATTAGCCTGTTCTTTCTATGGTTGATAAATTCATTTTTCTTAATGAGGAGAGTACATCTGGAGATATGTGTCTTACACTATAAGATATTTCATTAATCTATAATAAGTGCTGCCAAATATCGGCGATTCGAAACAGGGAGTTCGAATGAAATGTCTTTGCAAACTCCCGAAAAGAAAAAATGTGAAAGATTAATTTATATCATTAACCTTTGTTTAGATTTTAAGTTAATCACCCTTAAACACTTAATGCTTTCAGGACTCCAAGCTTCGGGTTTTTTTTGGATGAGAAGTGTGATATTTCTCCGATTTCATAAATGTGATTGATTAATCAATATATTAAGTGTTTTTTAAACCTTTAATTAATCTTAGTTAGAAGGGTTTTCGAGACTTACAGATCGGTATTTTGAGCTATCTCTTGAGTCAACATTCCCAAAAAGTAAAAATGCGAAAAGCTTAAATTACCAATAAAATGTTTTTTAATTTTTCTTATTAACTTGGTTTAACTTTATTTAAAAATATTCCTCGTGACTTCGGTATCGGGACTTTGGGGTTATCATTAAATATCAAACTACATAGATCACAGAACCCCGAAACCTGAAAATTAAGGAGCTTTTAACATTTGACTTTCCTTTAAACCAAGGGAGGCTCCATAATCTGTTCTAACATTTAGACCGTTGAATTGATCGGATGACCCTTTTTTCGATGGTGATTATCCAATTGCATTTTGTTTTCTTTTTATTTAAGTAAAAATGAAATTTCATTTTAATGTAATATTCTTTTTAGGGAAATATAAAGTTTGTTTCAACACCTGCCTCAGAAATGGAATATATATTAATATTGTTTGATGGTTGTTTGCAGCTTCTTCCAGGTTCTCCAACTCCACACCCTTGCATTAAATATTTGTAACGTGTTTCAACCATCATTCTCTCTTTTGACCTCACACTTTAGAGGGCATTTTGTTACACATGAAATTTGCACACCTAGGTACCTCTCCCTAAGTGTAGTAAAGTGTCATATAAGTGTCTCATACACATCGACACCATGGAATAATCGATGTCACAATCCCTAGTCAATGTGGAGGAGGGATATATTACATGAAGGCCAAAATACCAAGTACACATGAATTATTATTAATATTCATGAAAAAGAAAGTAATTAAGTGTGAGAATACACCTCACATTTGGTTTCCTATTTTTAAAGGAAGGTGGAGAATCTCATGGATGGTTGAAATATTCCCTCAAAATCCGTGAGAGATATTTCCTCCCTAAAATCCTTGAGAAATATTTTCTCCCTAAATGTCTTAGAGATCCCTTTTTTAGTGGATATGATGAGATATCCTCTCCATGGTGGTTAAGCCTCCAAATCCTTTATAATGAGGGCTTTCCATGGAGGAGGTAGGCATGGAGAAGTTTAGAGATACCAAACTTATGATATCATAAGGAAGGAAGCAATTGCAGGTATCAAAATTATGGTGTTGGGAGCTTTGTGCAAGGGCTGGACGAGGAGGACTTGGAGAGGCTGCTGCAACTTCATCAATGGTTTGTAAGTATCTCTTTTGAGTTCTCATATATATATATGTTCTTGGCCTATTTCCTTCAAGATTATGTATCTTTACATGAACTTGTCTCTTTTGGATAAATCTAGCTTTGAAATAATCATTGTAGAATAGGAAGTATGCTTTGTCTTTGTTGTTTATGGAATTGCAAGACTTGTTGAAAGGCTTGGGGATCAAGGCTCAACTTGGACTGAGCGAGGACAAAATTCGTAAAAAGGTACTCTTACTTTTTCCCTCTTCCCTATTGATTAACTTAGCTATGTTTAAAGGAAAGTTAGTGTTCAACATTAACACTTTTCTGTCTTGGTCATAGGGGTCTAAGATCCAAGAGGGAATTCACCTGTACATAGGGGAATTTTCCTACAACACTTATTCTCAAATTATAGAATCTTTCTCATAAGGTAACTATGAGCACAATAAGAGGAACACTTTATTCATTATTTTTCTAAAAGGTGTTCCACCTATTTAGTATTATTTAAAATACATATAAGTATTAATTCATTTCAACCCATTTGCAGGCATGAATTTTATGTTGCGCTTTTGGACATCAACAAAATGGTGACTCTACATGGAAATCCATTCTCAACATATTTAAAACTCATAATACTTGGTTTCATATATCGGTAGACGTAGGTGATTGAAACTTCTCAAAAAATAGTTATGCAACAGGGGGGAAAATACGGTTTAAGGGAAATCACGAGATGGAACTTCGGGGAATAACTTATGGAAAGTGAGATGTATGAGGGGAATTGGTATTGTAGCATAACAATCAATAGTTTCATAACTGATAACAATTTAAAATTTCAAGGAGAATGCTTCTGATATTCTCTTGAGTCTCAGGATGGGGGGAATAAAGGGATAGCAGAAATAGGGAAGAGAACAAAGAAAACTATACTACAACAATATTGAAAGAAAAAATCTATTCCTTCAGTGTCTCAAAAGGAGGATATCATAACAACTATGTATATCTTATTCTCATTGATCAACAATACTCACAGAATGACATCGTTATGGAAAAATTGATCCAGACTTTATTTATGATGACTGTGCAAAACAAACAATAGAAAATAAAACTCAATAAACCAAAGTGGAAAGAAGAATGTAAGACAAAAATAATATATACAACAGTCACATTTACACAAAATAGAATCAATGATCAAACTGGTTCCATATAATGTTTCAAGTGGGAACCATTGGTACTATAAGAAAAAAATCGTTCATCTATGTCTTTAAGAAGATATGAATTTGTGGCGAGGATTAAAGCGATTTTGAAAGGACATAGCCATAACATTTTGAATTTAGAATGCCTCCCTCTCTTAGCATGGGATGAGTCCCATAGTAAGACTTTATCATCAATCTTAAATTCAACAACCTTTTCTCATTTGTTAAAATACTTCTTCACCATTTGTTTCCTCCTTTTCAAAATTTCCACGGGAGAATTCCTTTGTTCTTCCAGGGATAAAAATGTATTTATCCTTTGGGATACATTAGAAGAATTTAATTCTTCAGTCTTTAACATCAATCGTAAGGAAGAAATTTCTAGTTCAATAGTTAGAATAGCCTCTTGGTCATATACGAGCTGAAAGGGAGTAAATACTGTACTTTCTTTGGTGGTTGTACGTTCTACCCAAAGAGCATAAGTTAGAAGTGTGTGCCATTGGCAAGGTTTGTATTCTATGATTCTCTTTATAATCCTGACCATATTTTTATTAGTATATTTCTCTTGTCCATTTCCCTAAGGGTAATAAGAAGATTAAGTGAAATGCTTGACACCTAATTTAGCCAAAAATTGGGTTAATTTTGCAGAAATGAAGGCTGGACCATTTTCCATAATGACTTCTAAGGGAAGGACAAATATGGAAAATATATTAGACTCTAGAAAATAAATCACTTGTTCATATTGCACGTGTCTAAGAGAGACAACCTCAATCCACTTAGTAAATTAATAAGTGGCTATCAAAATAAAGATATCCCCTCTAGAGGATGAAGGATTGATTGGACCAATAAATTCTAGACCCCACTTAGAAAAAGGGAAATCTAGAAGGAAAGGTTGTAAAGGCATGGAAGAAAGGCGTTCTTTACTAGTGAATTTTTGGCATTTATCATAGGACCTTAGAGTTTATAGGAATCATGAAAGATCAAAGGCCATTAATAACCATTTCTTATGACCTTAAAAGCAATAGATTTAGAAAAAAATGGACACCAATATGAATGACAGATTTTGATGATCCATTGTTCTTGTGTAATAATTTATGTTCTTCCTCATCATTTACACATCAGAGCAAAAAACCATCAACATATCTTCGAAACAAGGAGTCTCCAAAAATGATATATGTAGAAGCTTCAAGGAAGAGTCTCCTTCTCTTATGAGGATCCAAATATTTTGGGAACCTTTGATACTGCAAATAATACACCATATTTTTATACCAAGGATGCTAAGATATAGAGAGATTTTGATTTTCAATAAAAAAAATAGCACTGAAAGAGGGTTATATTGGTCGTCAAGTTCTTCACTTGGTTCAGGATGCTGAGCTAACTGAAGGACCAAGTCTTGTCCCTTGATTGTCTTTGAAGTCATAATTGTCTAATCATGCTCCTAAATTTTGGCAAGCCAATGTGAAAGTATTCTTGAAAGGTAAGTTTGTGAATGTAGAAACTTGACAATAGACAAAGGGAAGTTTACATGTGTATGTTTGCCTAAAATAAAATGAAGAAATATTTCTATAGATTTGACAAGAGAGAAAGTATGTTTCTCAATATAAGAATATTTGATCTCATTTTAAGATAGAATTTGAATCGTGTAAGGTACATGTTTTTCATTTTTTTTGTCATCACATTGTAAGAGGATAACAAAAAATGATTCCTCAGTAGCATTGGTATATATCATAAAATCTTTCTCAAAATTCATTTTTTACAAAACCAATGCATAACTTATTTCCTTTTTAATCATAAGGAAAGCATTCTCGACATCATCTGTCCAAGAAAAAGAACGATCTTGCTTCATAATATTATGGATTGGTTTAACCATGACAACAAAATCAAGAAAAAATCTACGAACAAAATTAATACTGCCCATGAAAGATTGAACTTATTTCTTGGAGGTGGGGGCAGGGAGGTTTAGAATGGTAGTAATCCTCTCAGGAACTATACTTATCCCTGAATCAAAAAAAATGTGACCGAGAAGCTTACCCTTTGTGACATAAAAAATAGATTTGGAAGGATTTAAAGAAACAACAAATTTTCTGCAGCGCTTTAGAACGTTTCTAAGATGACCAAAATGATCCAACCAGTTTTTAGAATAAACAATCAAATCATCAAGATAAATTTGGATAATATTACCGATCAGATCATCAAAATATATCTGCATAGCTCTTTGAAAGGTGGAACCTACATTAGATAAGCCAAATGACATACGTTCATAAGAAAATGTGACCCAACATGTAATAAATGTGGTTTTATATCTATCAATCCTTTTTACATTGATTTGATCATATCCAGAAAAACTGTTAAGTAAAAACATCATTTGGGACCTTGTGACTTGTTGTAAAATCATATCCATATTAGGAAGTGGAAAATGGTCTTTGACAATTTTCTTCTTAATGCACACAAATTGACACATAATCTGATCTAGCTGGTAGTTTTCTGAATAGGGGCCAGATTTGTAACCCATTCAGAATACTTAACTAGAAAGATTATATGAGATTTCAACAATTTTTCCAATTATTTCCTAATGGTGGCTTCAAGTGAAATATTAATAAGTCTTTTTCTTTTCCTAACTAGTTTTTCCCCTTCCTTGATAAGAATGGGATATTGTATGAGAGTAGGATCAAAACCACAAAGATCCTCGCACGACCAGGAAAAACCATCTTGAAATTCACAGAGTAACTTTGTGAATTTCTCTTTCTCTTCATCAAAACATTGGGAACCTATTTTAATGGTATTTGGAGATTCATATGTCCCAATATTCAAGGAAATGGTGTCACCAACTTTCATTTTTAACTCCTCTTCCTTATGTGTTTCTTTGTTTCCTACATCACTTGACGAAAATGAACTCTAGAGAGGAGTCAAGCCTTTAGGAAATTTTTTGTCTTCATCAGAGATGATTTCCTTGGGATTAAAAGGTTCATTTTGTATGAAAGTTCAAATTCCTTCATCACTCGTGAAAACTTTCCATGATTCTACGTTATCATGAAGGTGAGGATGATTTAGAGATTGGAACACAGAATCATGTCTTTGAGGTAAGAGCTGTCGAGTAGGAGAAGCTGCAAAAATAGCTAATCTATCATCCATTGAATTAATTTCCATTTTAACATGAGTAATGTTAAATGATAACAGATTTGAAATCAACATCCAAACAACTTGGGTATAACATTTAAGTAACTTATTGTTTGGTACATAATTTTTCTGTACAATATTCACAACAAGTTCAGAATCACCAAAGAATATAAGGTGGTCACAACCAAGATTATATGCATTTTAAATGCCCAACAATAATGCCTCAAGCTTAACGACATTGTTTGTACAAGCAAATTCCATCCTATAAGATAAATTGTGAATTTTTCCTATAGGAGAATTACCCTCGTTTGAACATGATCCATCGAAATGCATGTGCCACTTTCCATCATCAAAATCAATTGGTTCAAGTCTAGTGTTACCTTTGTCAACAAATATGGAGTACACCCCCAAATCTTCTTCGAGATAATTTACATTGGGTTGGGGAACACTTTCTGTATAAGGTGGAATTCTTCTCTCCCTAAGAAATATAATGTTCTTTCCATTTCGAGGGAAGGATAAATGTGTACCATCGAGTGAAAGGTATCCACCAGTTAAGGCCCGCCATTTCCTTCCCAAAATAATCGATTAGTTAGTCATGGGCATGCCAATTACCTGGATTTTGAGAGTTGTTCTTATCTCGGGATGTGCACACAAAACTAAGGTTACATCTTGTATTTCCCCTATATTTGATTGTGGCATATTATTATAAGAGAGCATGCTTCTATAATTTTTGTTGGTACAATATAAGCCAACCTCTTCCATGACTATTTTAGACATCACACTTGGACTAGACCCACCATCAATTAGGAAACCACAAGCTATTTTATCCATGATTTTTACTGAGATATAGAAAGGGTGGTTTTTTGTAGGGTTCCTAAAACTATTTACACCTATCCTATTTAAAGTTGAATCTTCTTCCTTTGGATATTCAAATAGATTGGCTATGGTAGAAAACTTACCTTCAATAAAGTGATTAAGATTCTTATGTTTTTTCTGGGATGGAAACCATGCCCAAAAGAAAAGCATATTCCTTGATATTATCCAATTGGTTAAGTATATTGTACTTAGATGAGGGAAGAGGAAAAGATACTCTCGATTTTTTGAGAATCTGATAGCTTGTGTATCAACACCTTGAGAGGATGAACTTGGTGCAGATGAAGTGCAAGGAGGATCAAATTTACTTTTGCTAGTGTAAGATTTATTCCTAGTATTTACTACCATAACATCTTCTGGTTCGGCCCAATATAAAACAATGATAGTGGTCTCGATCCTTTTACCAAAAATATTATCTCTAGAATTTCGTTTAACCTCGCATGTATATTCATTATGTTTTTCTTCAAAAATATTACACCAAGATCGAGTCATTATGGATTTTTGTTGAAAAGTATTTTGATTAGTATTTCTAAAAGACAATAGAGGAGAAATCCCGGAAGAAAAGGAAGAAAGGAGTCATTTTCATTCGTAGGATATCATCCTATTGTTCATATATTGCATGAGTTGTAGAATGGAAAACATATATGTTTTCTTGACCAAGTCTCGCTTAGGAACACCCATTCTTTCAGGTTGCTCTTCATATTCTAGACAAGCCTGCAGAGTGGAATCAATATTGTCAATAATCTTTTCTTCAAGTATATGACAATAAGGAGAAGGTAAATAATTATAATAATGCATGAAAGCATCTTGATTTTGAGGACGAATTATTTCAGGGATTTGATTATATATCTTGGTGAAACAAAGATTAAAATATTTAATGGTTTCACCATCCTTATAGGAAATATTATTGTATTTCCTTAATTGATCAGTTGGACTCTTGGGTTGTCCATAAGTGGATTTGAACCAATAAATAATTTCTTCTCAAGTTGAAAGGATTTTGGGTGGGAGGTCAAAAATATCTGCTGCAACTTTCCCTTCAAGAGAATTGACAGATATACACATCCAAGTATTGTTATCATTATCCCCTATGTTATGAAAATCATTAGAGGATGCTATCAGGTGTTCATTTGTAGTAACAATACCATTCCCTAATAACCTAGGTAAATGATCCTTAAATTTCGGTAATGGTTGGGTGGCTGGTGTGAGATTCAAGGGAGAAGACACATGCTAGGGGGTGGTTGTAGCGTCTTCCTCAAATTGAAAAAGTCCATATTTATTAATGATTTTTGTAGGATTGCTAGTGGATTGAATAGGGAATTGATTACTATAGATACTACCAATCACGGATGAAGAAGAAGGTTGAGAGGAGGAGGAACTTCTAGTGCCACTACCACTACCCAAAGACATCATATTGAAGGTGATAGGTATGAGAGATGAAGATGAACTGGAAGAATCAGATAGGGCTCGCCTAAGAGCACTTTGTTATGTTTGTAAAAAAGACTTTCTCCTTCCTATTTTAGAATTAGGAGTAACTTCTGGGGACAATCCTCTTCTTCTTCGAGAAATATGAGAATTAGAGGACATGAAACAAAAAATTAGGTCACTGTTGATTTTTTGGCTGCCTTTGCATGGCTTCCCAACGTTCATGTATATTTATGTCCCTGGAAACTACTTCCCAAGAGATCTGAAGTTCATCATGAGTATTAGTAGTTTCTAATATAGTATTAAATAAATTCGAGGAAATGTTGGTTTGGTCATCAAGACCATCTTCAATATTTGGTTTTCTCATAACCAATATTGTCATGGAAATATCACTCAAAGAATAATAAAACAAAACAAAAAATAAAATACAATAGTGATACAACAACCATAGAGATATGGAATGATCTCCCCAATATGGTCACCAAATAAATGTTGAGGAAAAGGTATGAAGAACCTTACTCAAACATTTTCATATCTTGTTAGGCTAAGGCAAGATAGTTGGAAATGTTACCCGAAGTTTATAGTCTTTAATTCAAAAAATATCTTAATCCATAGGTAATATGTATGAGGGGATAAAACTTATTTTATATATTATATGTAACTGTGAAAAATAAAGAAAAAAAATATACATAAGTGTGTACATGGATAATATACAAGAATAAAAGTAAAATATGAACAAGATCATTAAGATACACATGTGAGACTGAAATCAGAAATCTGATTTTTATATTAACTTCATTCTGAAATACAAAACATAACTCTCTTTACAAACCCCTGCGAGGGTGGGACCAAAGTCAAATTTAGAAGTCTCTGATGGGCACCATATAAAAATACTCTAACAACAAAATAAAATCGAAGCTAAAGATCTGTATAAACTTTCCATAAAAATGATGTCACTTGAATCTCCAAAATATTCTTTATTATTCATGAAATCTAATCCATAAAAAAACAAGAACACACAGACTACCAAAGATAGATCATACACCTTTAGAAACAAGCTGCTGAAAGATAAGACTTAGATTTGAATCATGTTGCCTTCAATAAGACCTTGTTGTCATCAAGATGGTTTATCTTTCTATTAAACTCAAAATGAATGAATAAAATAATTATCTCACAGGTATAGAGTAGACCTTATATTAGAAGTTCCCCTTCTATTCTCTCTCTCATTGTCTCTTCTTTTGATTGAGCTTTTATTCTTTCCCAATAAGTTATGGTAGTTCAATTACCTTTCTTTTTTTAATCTTAATTAACTTAACTAATTAGTTGAGACAAATAAATAATAATACATAAACAATGGTCTATTTAAATAATAACTACATAGGTGGGACCCCTTGTCACTCCAATTTTTATTTCTTTAATGATCATCAAAATATGAAATATAAAACCCCCAAAATTAAATCAAACATTCTCCTTGTAATTCCCATCCTCATATTAATAGTCAAATATTTTAGTATCAAAATAAAACATGACTATATCCAAAAATAGAATCATGTCCATGTTGTCCAAAATATTCTATCTAAATGTGTCTTTGTTGTCCAAACAAATTCTGCCATCATACCAATAAAATATGTCCTCAAAAGAAAATAACATTAAAAATAATTAAAACCCGTATTTTTTGTGAGAGGCATTTTGTCTCTTTTCACTACTACTTTCCTTTAATCCTTTTTCTGATTTGTCCTGTGAAACAACCTTCAGGTGATTGGAACCTTGTGGGTGGATTTCACTAATGACCCAGGAAAAACTATATTTGAGGTGGAGATGAGAGGAAACTAATTCAGAGGAGTCTTTAGAAGACTTGGATGGATTAACCACCTCTTTTCCTTTATCTAATTCTGGCTCAGGGATGGCATTTTTTAATCTATTGCTTGCATGACAGGACTGTACCAATGAGACAACATGATCATCTTGGGAACATGTGTTGAATGACAATGGAGGAGGGGGAAATGACAACGATACTTTAGGCCAACCATTATGTTGTGCAACGGGATGATGGAAAATATTTTGCTAGCCATCATCGACACATAGCTCTGGCTGCATAGAAACATGAGGGGGACATAAATACCATAGAAATTTTGGTGTGGATGGAAAGGAGGCCTCTCAGGTCTAGGTTGCAAAATTCCTTGGCCAACTAGATTAAAAAACCCATCTTGGAAAAGTTGATTTAGTTCTTGCAGATCAATGTCAAAATGTATTGAAAATCATGGCATTCTATGGCCTCTTTGTCAATTATTTCCTCTACCTTTGTTTGCACCTATACCATTGATGCCCATGCTAAAGAAACTCATCTTGAAACAATACTCCAATCAGAATATGAAAATTTTTAACAATCCATTCCTTAATAATGTACCTAAATAAAATCAATTTGTTGGTTCTATCATTCACAACAGAAGCATATGCAATCCATCCATTGACACAACCCACCAAATATCAAATTCAATATTCAATTGCAATTGAACATGGAATGATAGGGTCATTGGGAATATGAGGGGATTTATAATGAATGAAAAATGTTAGCATGGAGGGGAACCAAAAAATGAATACTATTAAATCAAAATGCAGAGCCCATTTCTTCCAAAAATAATATCTCCATATCACAATTTCCAACTAAAATCATCCTCCAATCCTCTTTAATCCTTTTCCTTTAAAAATTAAATTCAAGCTAACAAAACAGGGGATGGATTAAATGTTATTGGGAAGGTGGTAGGCATATCATGAGAAACAAATAAGACAATGAACGGGAATAATAGCGATTATTGTTATGTTACAAGAAATAACATTCATTGACTCTAAAATCAACATTTCCATTATTCAACAAAAATCATTTAAATATCCACAAAATAATTTGAATATCCATTGTTTACCATGCCCATTTATTTCCAAAACTCCCACCAAATTCTATTTGTTCCATAGAATTCATTTTAAACTTCAACATAGATAATCCATAACAATCATTTTAACATAGAATATCCATGATATGGAAACATTTTCTTTAAACTTCCCAATACCAATCTCCAAGAAAATGACAAGGTTATATCAAATTATGCAAATTTCATTGCTCCTTTTAAAACCATATATATTTTTTAAACTGGTAAAGCGTTATGTATGATATTATCGACAAAGCAATTTGAATCAGTTAAAACCATAACCAAAATGTCTCAAGTCGACATGAGAGGATGAGAGGAAAATAATCATAAAAATCTTCGATTGTACATCACACACAATTTACATTACAACCCCAAATAACAACTTAAAAAAAAAACCGAGTTTGAAACCCCAGTGTGAACATGGTGAGCATAAAACCCACATCAACAAAATTCAACAAAATTCCCTCATGGGTAAACAACAAGCGAGCCATGGTTCTGTGGGTCGAATCTACTTTCCCACTATTTGGTTAAAAAACTAAAAAAGACTTTGAATCTGGGCTTATATTTATTTACTTGCCCACATTATTGGATGGGAAAAACAAGGTCTAGGACTGAAAAATATGCATAGGCCTCGAGGAATGGCTGGAAGAAAATACAAAACATTTCCTTCCCACCAACAAAAAAAATCAGCGAGGGGTATGTCATATTACGTATATAGTTGAGACCCCCTCCTTCCTTCAAGGAAAAACATTGAGTGGCACTACAAACTTCCCAAAGTGATCGCAATATAGTACAAAGGGATCCATCACTTTTTAAACAATGGTAAGGATAATACGAAAGGGCTGCAAAACTTAAAAAGTGTGGATAAGTAGTGAGGATACAATACAATAATCACAAAATTGAATGTCTATTTTTTGTTATGGAGGAAACCCTCCAAATTAGTCATACCGAGTGAGTGAAATAGAACACATTCACCCACATAAATTTTCCAACAACCATACCACAATAATACCACCCTTTCTATAGGAACCATATGACCAAATACTTCAACTAGAATAGAATGTCGAATAATAATTTTAGTTGAAACACTTAAATGCCAATAGGAATAAACCCAAATATAATGTATCTTACATGGCCAGAATGCCCACAAACAATCCACTGTAAACTTTGGAAAACAAACACATTATGCATGAAAACTCTAAGAGCCAACAAAACGATTTTACATGGAGAAGAGCTAACAATTCATGAATGAAGAGGTAAAATACCATACCTATAAGAAGAATTCTAATTAATTAGTAGAGAACAATTATTGTCTGTCGAGGCTGAGCACAATGAAGGCGTTACTAACCAGAGAAACTAAAACAAGCACGAGGAGAATAGTGAAGGTGGTGGCTTCGAGGTAGGGTAAGAACGACATGCAGTAAATGCACGTCACTTCCCCTCTTTTCACATTAATTTCCATAAACCACAACCAAATATGGAGCGCTTTTATCCTCCAATACCTTATTCCAAACATATGATATCAACCAACAAAACATAGCATTTCCATATTCGAAATTGAATTGAGCCTCCCTCTTGGATTATTTCAACTATTATATGCCCAATTAATACTTAGCACCCAAAATAACATGTCCCACATTCCTTTCTAGTGGAGTACTACATTCAACACAATAATCATTTCCCCATCCATATAAATATACCATAAGTTGCACATGACTTATATTTGGAGCAATATATCAAAATCTAGGTGTAGCAAGAGTAAACTTATATGTTTAATAAAATAAACATTTTATCCATTTTAAAATCAAATTGCTAACGTGCAACATATCATTCTCCATGATTCGAGGTAGTCTCAAAGCTCACCCGTCTGGCTCCAATTCAAGGAGTTGGCTCAGTTGGATGGCCCCAATCCAGACGGGGCGCCATATTTGTCTATTTAGAATTTCTTCCTTGTTAGATATGACCAGAAGCTCAGGAGAGATGGCAACTGTAAGTGTCAGTGTAGAAAATAATCAGTCGACTGTTGATTTCGGAACCTTGGTGATCAAAATCCAAAATCACGAAGGAGGTTGCCCCCCAAATTCGTGAAGTCACAAAAAGAGAGAGGGGATATGGACCGTTGATGTTAAAGGAGAACTGGACCGTCGATCTGGTTCCATAGAACTAGCGAGTGTAAATTTTGGGAATTTGTCTACTAGGAATCTGAAGCATGAAAACATCTATGTTCTAAAGTCTCGAAATCATGACATGTGAAATCACGAAAAGAGATATCAGATCTGAACCGTTGATACCAGAATAAATCTGGACTGTCGATTGGATCGCACTGAACTGTTGTGAGGAAATTTTGGGAATTCGGCCATCAGGAGTCTGAATCATGGAGGGCACTGTCTACCCAAGTTGTGAAACTCGAAACTGTTAAATGATCCGAACTGTTGGCACAAGGAAAGATCAAGACCGTTGATATAGCCCCATTAACCCGACTCAAGAAAATTCTGGGAGACCGGTTATCGGGAGTCTGAATCAAGGAGGGAGCTATCTGCCCAAGTCGCAAAGTCATGATACGCAAAATCATGAATTGAGAGAACCGATCTAGACCGATGGAAATGTAAAAGACTGGGACCATCTATCTGGTCCCATTGACTTGATTCAAGATAATTTTGGGTACTTGACTATCGGGAGTCCGAATCATGGAGGGTGTTGTCCACCCAAGTCAAGAAATCATGAAGCACGAAGCCATGAAATGAGAAAGTAAATCTGAATTGTTGATCTGATTGAGCGCTGGAATTTTCATATGCAGATAGGTTGTTGGCCCTTTGTAAGCAGATAGGCCACTGGTAATTTTTTGTAAACTTACAGTTGGAATTAATATAAGAATCCACTTTTATTCACAAAAAATAAAATAAAAATCAAATTGCTAACACACCCAACATCCCTTAGTTGCACATAGAAATAGGTTAGGATATCCCCTTATTCTCAAACTATAGAATCTTTCTCGTATGGTAATCATGAGCGCAATAAGAGGAGTGCTTTCTTCATTATTTTTCTAAAAGGGGTCCCACCTATTTAGTATTATTTAAAATATATATAAGTAATATGGCATTGCAACCCATTTGTAGGCAGGAATTTTATGTTACGCTTTTGGGTGTCAACAACGTGGAGGTTGCGCTTGAGGGAGATCAATGGAGAACTTATGTGGCTTCTTCTCGGGAGTTGTATGCTTTTAGTGTACTACAACAACAGGTGATGAAGTATGATCGTGAAAAAAATGGTTGGATTGTTGTAGTTTCTTTTCCACAACACATTTTGTTCTTTAGGTGTGATACATAGTGGTGCGCGATTTTCGTCAGCATGGCTAATGTGTGGAGGAGTTATATGTTTAACGAAACAAGCAACCATTTGATTGAAGTTAACTATGATGGTGGGAATGGATGGGAATGCCTAGTCTTAGTTGTAGCAACTATGGAGATTTGAATGCAATTATTCAAATAAAGTGATATTGTTTCACATGAGGAGTTGTTGTTAATATTTTTTTATATAATAGATATATAATTTTTTATCAAATAGATCCATATTTCAACCATCGACAATGAACATTTTCACTCTCAATTTATAAATAATATTTGTAAAAAATATTATGTTTTTTATGTTTTTAATAATATATTCAATTTTATTTTTATTTTTATTTTAAAAATTATAACTAACCTATATTTAAAACATTATAAAATGATGGTTAAAGAAATCCAAGACATCTTAAAATTACTGTTAAATAAATAAAAAAACATCTTAAAATAATAAAAAAACATCTTAAAATCTGAATTGGGTTATTGGTACAAGTAATTATTAATTAAATTAAATAAGGAACTTTATAAAACTTATAGAAAAATGTAAAGACCGATGAGCTATCCAAAAAATATCTCACTCTACTAATGAGATATTTCGAACACTATAAATATATTGAAGGAGAAGAGATAGAGGTGATGGAGTTTCGCCTCTAAAGATTCTTTCAGGGTGGTTTTTGTATGGTAAATGTTTTGTTTTATGTATGTTGATAGAAAGGACATGTAAATATTGGAACTTCGTTATAGGAAAGGGCATATATAGGGGTTCTCTGAACTATTTTCCATATGTAGTGGAGGGGAGCGATGCACACCTCTGTAGAACTCAAATAACTAATTGGAGGGGGTCCCTTGTCCCACAAACAAGGGGGTCTCATATACCATAATAATAATAATATGAATAATAATATGAATATTAATATTAATATCAATAATAATAATAATATTAATATTAATATTAATATCAATACTCCCTTTGGATTTGAACTTGTGACCTCTTAAGAGGAAACTCATGTTCTGAACTAGTGAACCCGGTAGGATGAATTTAGTTTTTAATTTGGACATGACCTTAAAATAAGATTATTATTATTATTATTTCCAATATGTAATAGAGAAGAGTTATCCATGTTACATAAAACATTCCCAGGTATTGATGAGTTAAATTTATATTAAATGTTTTTAACAAAACAATGATAAGAATGTTGTAAATCAAAAATTTAAAATATATTTTCATATTATAAATAAATTTCGTGGAAGGATACACAACCTGAGGATTCCACATGGGAGTCGAAAACCATTCTTCAACAATTCCTGTATCTCAATCCTTGAGGATAATTCATTTTTTTTCAAGGGGGATGGCATGTTAGGGTCTTAACCTCCATAACCCATCAAGTAGATAAAATAATATTTTTTTCTATGTAATAAAGGCCAACATTAGTAAATAAGGCTTGTGTAATAATGTGAACATGTCTAATGTAACAAGACTTACTAGAAGGTTTCTCCTCTAGAAAGTTATTCCTCTAGAATGTTCTATAGAATATAGAAATTGTATACATAGGGGTAGAAAGAATAAAAAATGTTTGTCTTGTGAATTAATTAATATAGGATCTAAGGAAACATACTGCAAAAATATAAGATTTCAAAATAGTTCAATATTTGTTTTGACAAACTGTTCTAGTGGAATATCCATGACAACTTATAGATCATATTGGTGTCATAGCAGTTTTATTTTGGATATATATGGAAAGTTACAGGATCTAGGAACTAGATTAAACAAAATTCATAGAACCTTAGCCATGATAAATTAGTCTATTCACAATAACCATTGAGATCCAACAAAAGAGATATTTGTGAGACTCAAAGAGTAAGTCATCGACATCTCTTACAATATGTCCCTCCTCATAGTATCTCTAGAAAGCATGCTTAGACCATTTAGGGAGGTTAGAGGATATAAAATAGATATTGGATCAAAGGGGAAATTATAATATAATGATGACCCAAAAAAATGAGTAAAGGAAAGAGAAACCAATTTTGAGTGCCATTACCCCTTCATAGTCCTGATTCAAAATGGAAGCAAAAGTGGGTATCAAGCCATACCAAGGTGAGATTGATGAATTCAAGTTGAATCATTGGTTGCAACAATTATAGGTTTATTTCAGTGTTCACAATATAGATGAGGAGAAGAATATTTCATTTTCTTGATTGAAATTAGAGGGCCATGCATTAACCTGGTGGGAAAGCCATATTGAGACACTTAGGATGGATGATGATCCACTAGTAACCGAGTGGGAGAATTTCAAAACCCTCATTAAGTCCCAGTTGTATATTATTGGGTATGTAGAGGACCAATGGATCCGTTGGCATTACTTCAGGAAAAGGAAAGGGTAGAGTGTGCAAGAGTATTGTTGGATCATGTTGTCATTGATGGCAATGGTTTGATTGATTGATGTCAAGTGATTGATTGATGTGAAAGGATTGATTGATTGATGATTGATGTAATGTAATATATATTATCCTTTATGATAAATCATAGATGAAGATGGATCAATGAGTTGTCATTGATATGATGAAGACGGGTCAATGAGTTGTGATTGATACATGATGAATATGGATCAATGTGGTTTCATTGGTATATGATGCATTGTTAGAAAAATGTATAGAGGACTCATTATTGTCTTATCATGATTGATAAGGTGCATAAATAGATGAACTCCAAAGTGGTCCCCTTATGGTGAAAGCCCTCACAGGAAGAAACTTTGTGGATTGAGTTATCCTAGAAGAATGGTTGGAGGACCCATGCTCTCATTATTGTCTTATCATGATTGATAAGGTGCACGAATGGATGAAATTCAAAGTGGCCCCCTTATGGTGAAATCCCTCACGGGAAGATGCTTTGTGGATTGAGTTATCCTAGAAGAATGGTTGTAGGACCCATGCTTGTATGTGGAATAATGAGATGAAGATCAAGGAAATTGTTGGTGAAACTATCCTAGATGGATAGTAGTTGTCATGCCATTTCCGGTGGTATGTGGAATGTCACATAACTCCTCATGTTTTGAGAGTTATGGCCTTACGAAGATGAAGGACCCCCACATGAAGGCTTGAAGCCCCCAAGGTCAAAGAAGTCAAAGTGACCTAAAAGAAGAAATCATTATTTAAATGATAAAGTAAAGTGACAAAGTCAAGGTGGATTATTTAAATAATAAAGAGAAGTGAAAAAATCAAGAAATGATAAAGTAAGGTGACAAAATCAAGAAGGAATATTTAAATGATAAAGTATCGGAGAACTTTCTATTTATGGAAAGTGGTTAAGTGTTAAGCCATAATATTGGCTCATTACCCCTTAATTGGGGCATATTACATTAGTAATTTTATTTTATTTTTGTCGGCTTTATTCCATTAGTTGTAATTATACCTCCTAGTCTCCTATATATACCAAGGAGAGATTTTCATTTGGAGTCATCTTGTACTTGAACATTTATGTGGGGTAAAAGGAGGTTTCCCCCTCGAAGAGGCTTATTATCTA
>ML790828.1:592773-603510 GCA_009831015.1 Picea engelmannii
ATAGATGACTCATTATTGTCTTATCATGATTGATAAGGTGCAAAAATGGATGAACTCCAAAGTGGTCCCCTTATGGTGAAAGCCCTCACGGGAAGATGCTTTGCGGATTGAGTTATCCTAGAAGAATGGTTGGAGGACCCATGATATTATTATTGTCTTATCATGATTGATAAGGTTCACAAATGGATGAAATCCAAAGTGGTCCCCTTATGGCGAAATCCCTCATGGGAAGACGCTTTGAGGATTGAGTTATCCTAGAAGAATGGTTGGAGGACCCATGTTTGTATGTGGAATAATGAGATGAAGATCAATGAAATTGTTGGTGAACCTATCCTAGATGGATAGTGCTTATCATGTCATTTCCGGTGGTATGTGGAATGTCACATAACTCCTCATGGTTTGAGAGTTATGGCCTTATGAAGATGAAAGACCCCCACATGAAAGCTTGAAGCCCCCAAGGTCAAAGAAGTCAAAGTGACCTAAAAGAAGAAATCATTATTTAAATGATAAAGTAAAGTGACAAAGTCAAGGTTGATTATTTAAATAATAAAGATAAGTGAAAAAATCAAGAAATGATAAAGTAAGGTGACAAAATCAAGAAGGAATATTTAAATGATAAAGTATTGGAGAACTTTCTATTTATGAAAAGTGGTTAACCCTAAAATAAGGAAAATAGGTTAAGTGACCTAGAAATCGGTTAATATTATTTAAATGATAAAGTAAAGTGAAAAATTCAAGGTGGATTATTTAAATAATAAAGAGAATTGAAAAAATCAAGAAATTATAAAGTAAGGTGACACAATCAAGAAGGAATATTTAAATGATAAACTATTGGAAAACGTTATATCTATGGAAAGTGGTTAACCATAAAATAATGAAAATAGGTTAAGTGACCTAGAAATGGGTTAAGTAACCTAAAAAAGGGTTAAGTGGCCTAGAGGATGAAAGTATAAATAATATAGCAATGGTATCTTGTAGATCATCCTTTTTTGTGGATCAATGGTGAGCTTCTTGTGAGAATATATTTTGGAGTATTGATGGAGAGCTTCTTGAGCATTTTTGGTGTGGAACACTTGAGAATATTGAATATCTATAGGTGAATGAGGTAACCAAAGGATATCTAAGCCGAATTTCAGAGGGAAGGTGAAGAAAAGAGGGCTGGAATTCAAGGGAGGATAAATTCTTTTCATGATGCTTTCTAAGGTATGTTATTTACAGGTCATCTCACCATTTTCATAATAACTTTTTTTATATAATGATTCAGACCGTGAAATTTATATTCCATTGAGGAAACATATCCAAGTATCTATGGTAAAATATTCATCTTGTGGGTCTTTGTATTTTTGGAGATACACTCTGTGGAAAATAGGGTTTGTGGCTAGTCATGAAACTAGTCTAAAACAGGTGTTTCGGGTAAAAACATCATAACTTCTTCATAAAAGATCCAAATTCAATGAGGCCAATTGTGTTGGTTATATTACAGTCTTTAGTATTCTCTGTAATATTTTCCGATCTAATCAACAAATATTCTGTGCAGGGCATGCTCTACAAGGTCTCTCTCTAGAATAAGCCAGAATTCAGTAAGGTATTCTATTTTTGCTATAACTCATTTTATGAGAGGTTCCAAGTAGTGAAACCTAGAGGAGTTGCATAAAAAACATTGAAGAACATTGTGTATCAATTTCAGATCTTTATTCATTACAGGTACGAAGTTATGATTATTTCAAGTTAGGGTTGTTGACTAATCCAAAAATAGTCATGGTTGAGACAAGCAATTGATGAGTTGGAACATACATGAGGTATATAATTGATGATGTTGGTACATATTGATGAGTCATTATTGATGACTAGTTGACACATGATTTGTATATACTTGTTACATGGTTGGTTGCACTTGTTTATGGTACATGTTGATTATAGATTGTTTGGTATAGGTTGGTGCATGGTTGATGCACTTGTTTATGGTACAGATTGATATATGTTGAGGATTGTTGCGTCATCTCAGTTGGTGCTAAGGGTGTAATTTGAGTATTTCATTATAGATCTAGTGCTCTTGTAGAGTTATACTCTATTCAATTGTTGCTGGAAAACCCCAAGGATTGTAGTCCGTAATAAAAAGAAAATTGTACATAATCTTGTGTTCTTTGTAGTGATGACTTGTTGATGATATATTGTTGATATATGTTTCTGATATTTGTTGACATTTAACTAGTTATAAATGACAACAATGAGTAATGAGTTAATGGTGATTGTTAACTAAGGAGTTTTGGGAAAAAAGAGCCCTACACTATTCACGCCCCCCCCCTCTCAGTGTAGTCGATGTGTCCAATAAGTACACCATCGAATTCAGAAAGATGTCTATCATGTTGGGTATCTCACCTAACAACCTAGATATACTCCTAAATATGGATGTACATGTAACATAAATCCTTAAATAATAGTAAAAATCCAAAAAATAATAAATTAACAATAAAATAATAATAAAATAATAAAAAACATTAAAATATATATAAATAGAAAAACACATCCACAAAATGGTAAATTAACAATAAATTAATAATAAAATAATAAAAAACATTAAAATATATATAAATAAATAAACACATATAAGAAACAAGTGGATTGAATTAATTAATCGAAACAATAATCAAAACACGTATATAGTACCACCAATATAGATCCATCTTAACCCCAGATCTATCAAGCCCCCAGAGGGATCAAATCTCTAGAGGTGCAAACCTTTAAACTTTCCTCAAGTTTTTCACCTCCAAAAAATGGATCCCTCTTGACATTTGATAGATTTGGGGTTAAGATGGATCTATTTTGGTCTATATGTAGTGGAGGGGAGCGATGCTCAAAATAAATGAATTACTCCATGCCATTTGATATGGTTAAATTATTTAAATATTGTTTTATATATAATTTTAAGTAATTTAAATAAAATCCAGAGGGGGTAGGGTATGCAAACCTCTGTCACACTCAAATAGTTGCTTGGAGGGGGTCCCTTGTCCCACAAACAAGGGTGTCTCATATACCCTAATAATAATAATAATAATAATAATATAATATACATACCCTACCCCCTTTTGGATTTGAACTTGTGACCTCTTAAGAGGAAACTCATGTTCTTAACCATTAGGCCCACTCGAACCAATTTATCTCCAACATTTGGTGGGCATGCAATAACAGCACTTTCAAGGAAAAGTGTGTGGTTTCAGAAATTACAATAGCTATTTCTCTCAAGGAGACGATATAATTCAAAGAATACCTGAAAGTTAAAAACCCCAGGATACCTATTCCTCCAACAATTGAATATGTAATTCCTTGGGGGTACTTTGACAGGGAAAGCCAGGGGAACTCCCCTATGTGTGGAGTTGGTGTTGTGATTTATATCAACCATAACCATTATTTTTTTATTAGGTATGCTCTTGACATAGGATCAAACAACGAATCATATTTCATTTCTTTGTAGACACTACTTGAGGCAGAAAAGAAAAAGGATACAAGGAATCTCCAAATTATGGGAGACTCCAATCTTGTCATTGACTAGGCAAGGCAAAAGAATGTGGTTCATGATATCACAATGGCTTGAATCATGAGAGTTATTAAACTAGATTTCCAGTCCTTTGAATGGTTGTCTTTTTTCACCACATTCTTCGCGAGATAAATTCCAAGACCAATGAACTATCCAAAGAATCCCTCACTCTATATGCAGGTCTACCGAGCATATTTAGCTCCACCATTTGGTGGGTTCTGTGAACTCTTAGGACACTTCTATTTTGTTAGATCATGAAGAAGGTCAAATAATTTTTTTAAGTACTATTTTAAATAATTTAAATAAAATATTGTTTTCCATATGTAGTGGAAAGGAGAGATGTTCAAAATAAATAAATTGCTCCATGCCATTTGATATAGTTAAATTATTTAAATAATATATATATAATTTTAAGTAATTTAAATAAAATATTGTTTTCCATATGTAGTGGAGGGGAGCGATGTTCAAAATAAATAAATTACTCCATACCATTTGATATAGTTAAATTATTTAAATAAATTTTTTATAACTAATTTTTAAGTAATTTAAATAAAATATTGTTTTCCATATGTAGTGGAGGGAAGCGATGTTCAAAATAAATAAATTACTCCATGCAATTTGATATAGTTAAATTATATATATATGCACACCTCAAATCATTGATTAGAAGGGGTAGGGAATGCACACCTCCCTAACACTCAAATAGTTGATTAGAGGGGATCCCTTGTCCCACAAACAAGGGGGTCTCAAATAATAATAATAATAATAATAATACCCTAAACTAAACTAAATTATGGTTATTTTAAAAATGATAATGAAACTAAATTTAAAAAAAACATCTTAAAATTATTGTTAAAGAAATAAAAAAACATCTTAAAATATAAATTGGGTTATTGGTACATGTATTTATTAATAAAATTAAATAAGGCACTTTATTAAACTTATAGAAAAATGTCAATACCGATGAACTATCCAAAGAATCCCTCACTCTACCAATGAGAACTTTCATACACTATGTATATATTGAAGGAGAAGAGATAGAGGGGATGGAGTTTCACAAGAGATAGAGGCAATGGAGTTGTAGCTCTAAAGATACTTTCAGGATGGTTTTTGTATTGTAAATGTTTTTTTTATGTATGTTGATATAAAGGACATGTAAATATGGGAACTTCGTTATAGGAAAGCCCATAGATAGGGGTTCTCTAAAATCTTAGGACGCTTCTATTTTGTTAGATCATGAAGCATGCCAAATATTTTTTTTAAATACTATTTTAAGTAATTTAAATAAAATGTTATTTTCCATATGTAGTGGAGGGGAGCCATGTTCAAAATAAATAAATTACTCCATGCCATTTGATATAGTTAAATTATTTAAATAATATTGTTATATATAATTTTAAGTAATTTAAATAAAATCCAAAAGGGGTAGGGCATGCACACCTCCGTAGCACCATTGTCCCACAAACAAGGGGATCTCATATACCATAATAATAATAATAATAATAATAATAATAATAATAATTAGGCTCACTCGACCAACACTAACATTGTCTCCATCCACAGTCTTGGACCAACACGAACATTGTCTCCATCAACAGACAATAAAGGAAGTTTTAGTATAGTGGAAGGATACACAACCCAAGGATTCCACATGGGAGTTGACAACCATTATTCAGCAATTCCCTGATTTCAATCCTTAAGGACAATGCATTTTTTTTCAAGGGGGAGGGAATCTTAGGGTCTTAACCTCCATAACCCATCAAGTAGATAGAATAATATGTTTTTCTATGTAATAAAGGCCAACATTAGTAAATAAGGCCTATGTAATAATGTGAACATGTCTAATGTAAGAAGACTTACTAGAAGGTTTCTCCTCTAGAAATTTATTCCTCTAGAATGTTCTATAGAATATAGAAATTGTATACATAGGGGTAGAAAGAATGGAAAACGTTTGTCTAGTGAATTAACTAATCTGAGATCTAAAGAAACATACTACAAAAATATAATATTTCATAATAGTTCAATATTTGTTTTGACACACTGTTCTAGTGGAATATCCATGACAACTTATAGATCATATTGGTATCATAGCAGTTTTATTTGGGATATATATGGAAAGTTACAGGATCTAGGAACTAGCTTAAAAAAAAATTCAAAGAACCTTAGCCACGATAAATTAGTCTATTCACAACAACCATTGAGATCCAACAAAAGAGAGATCTGTGAGAATAGAAGAGTAAGTCACAAACATCTCTTACAATATGTCCCTCCTCATAGTAGCTCTAGAGAGTACTATTAGACCATTTAGGGAGGTTAGAGGATATGAATTAGATACTGGATCAGAGGGGAAATTATAATATAATGAAGACCCAAAAAAAGGAGTAAAGGAAAGAGAAACCAATTTTGAGTGCCAATACCCCTCTGTAGTCCTGATTCAAAATGGAAGCAAAATTGGATATCAAGCCATACCATGGTGAGATTGATGCATTAAAGTTGAATCATTGGTTGCAATAATTAGAGGTCTATTTCAGTGTTCAAAATATAGATGAGGAGAAGAATATTTCATTTTCTTGATTGAAATTAGAGGGCCATGCATTAACTTGGTGGGAAATCCATATTGAGACACTTAGGATGGATGATGATCCACTAGTAACTAAATGGGAGAATTTCAAAACCCTCATTAAGTCCCAGTTCTATCCTATTGGGTATGTAGAGGACCAATGGATCCGTTGGCACTACTTCAGGCAAAGGAAAGGGTAGAGTGTGCAAGAGTACAACATCGAATTCAGAAAGATGACTATCATGTTGGATATCTCACCCAAGAACCTAGATATACTCCTCAAGTATATGGGGGGTCTACACGGGCATATACAAAAGCAAGTGATGCTTTTCAATCCTAATATAGTTGATGAGGATTGTGTGGAAGAACAATATTGGAAAATATAGTCCAAAATAAAGGATAGTCAAGTGGATCCAGACATAAAGAGAACCAAGATGTTTCCAAGGAGGGAAAGAAGAAGTGGAAAGGGAAAGAAAAGAAGATGAAAACCACTACAAATTAGTGCAAGGATCCAATTAACCACTGCAATATCGATGGTCACACTGAGGAAAAGTGTTGGTAACTACATCTAGAGTTGAACCCTAAGAACCATAAGAAGGATTCCAAGAAGAAGAATCTTTTATTCATCGATTCAAAATATCAGGTAGAGAGTAGCTAAAATGTGGATGATAATATTTCCCGCACTTCAGTGTAGAAAGAGGTGAGTTTCAGTAGCCTTCATCACAAGGAAGATAAGGAGATGAAAAAACTCTTCCATATCAAGATCTAGGTCAAGAATACCAAGCTTGTGTTGGAGGTTCATGATCATCCTAGGTCACATCCATTCAGATCGGTAAACAAGAATGCATATATCAAGGTCATGAAATAATGTAAGACAAAATTTGTTGCAAGTGCGTATTTTATTGATGAAGTGGGGTTAGATTTAATATCCCTTGACATGTATGGTGTAGTTTTAGGAATCCCTTACATGTATATGTGGGATGTGATATTCATGTAGAGAGAAAACTAGTACTTCTTGATCAAGGATGGGAAGTATTTCATCATCAATGCACATAAAGGTAAATAGAAGATCTCATTGGTGAGTTCCAACCAAGCCAATTTTTTTATTAGTTCAAGTAAAAAATATGCCTTTCTTTTCTTATGAGAGAATCAACCGAGTGATGAATCAGTAAGAGTAAAGGCATCCCTAGAGGGGTGCACTAAAAATCATAAAGAAAAGTTGGAGGAGTTGTTGTAGGAATACAATGGAGTGTTCCATGAACCTAAAGGCATGCCACATAAGAGGGAAGTGGAGCATGAGATACAATTGTTTCTTTAATCCCCATTACCAAATATTGGGTTGTATAGATGGTATGTTCAGGAAGCAGATGAAGTGAAGAAACAGTTGCAGAAGCTACTAGAGCATGGAGTAATTAAACAAAGAACCTCACCTTGTGGGTCACCTATCATTATAATACCCAATAATGAAGAGACTTGGAAAATGTGTATCAACTATAGATATTTTAACAAGATTACACTCAAGAATTTATACACTCTGCCTGGGATCGATGATTTTTAAACTAGTTGCAACATGCTAAGTACATCACCAAGTTGGATCTCAAATCTAGATACCACTAGGTATGCATTAAAGAAAAATAAACATGGAAGACCACCTTCAAGACAAGGAAATGTTTTTATGAATGGTTTTTCATGCCATTTAGTTTATGTAATGCACCGACTACATTTATTAGATTGATGAATGATGTATTATGCCCATAGTTAAATTCATTTGTTATAATGCATTTGGATGATATATTGGTTTATATCTCTACCAGGGAGGAACACATATCACATCTTAAACATGCGGTAGAAACTTTGAAAAGCCACCATTTGCAGGATAACCTCAAGAAATGTGATTTTTCTTAGTAGTCATTAGTGTATTTGGGGTATGTGATTGGTGGAGGGGAATTGAATATAGATCCTGCGAAGATGGAGGTCCTCGTAAGATGACAAATTCCTACTAATGTCATTGAAGTTAGGAGCTTTGTTGTGGAAACACAATACCTATGGAATTTGGTAGCATATTTTTTAGTGGTAGTTGCACCACTCCATGCCATAACAACAAGCAGTAAGAGTTTTTGGCGAGGAAATAATCAATAGAAATATTTCAATGACCTAAAATGAAAGATGAGTCAAGCACCAATTCTCGCATTTCCTAACTTGCATAAGCCCTTTGAAGTGGAGACAGATGCAAGTGGGTGTGCGATTGGATAATTTTTTATGCGAGGTAAGCCAATATGCTATCATTGTTAAATGTTTCATGGGAGAGTCTTAAACTGCCCTAGGTTTATCAAGTTATACTGACAAATCTACTATAATCATTTCTTGTCAAAGAGTAGATGACAAACCTTAGAAGCAATATCAAACCCTAACTATTAGGGTTTTTTGTTTTTAGGTGAAATTACATACTTAGTGTTTGGATCCTAATTGAATATCAATAACATGATACCACTCACGCACCATAACCATTATTTTTTTTTATCAGGTTTGCTCTCGGAACAGGCTCAAAAAACGAAGCAGAGTTCATTGCTTTGTGGACACTACTTGAGGAAACAAAGAAAAAGGATATAAGGAAGCTCTGAGTTATTTGAGACTCCAAGCTTGTCATTGACAGGGAAAGATAGAAGAATGCGGTTTATGATATTATATTGTCCCCAGTGATGAGAGATATTAAATTGACTTTCCATTCCCTTGAATGATTGTGTTTTGACCACATCCTTTGTGAGTTGAATGTCAAGACCACCAATGAACTATCCAAAGAAGCCCTCGCTTTACTCACGAGAGATTTTAGACAGTATGAATATATTGAAGGAGAAGAGACAAAGGCGATGGAGTTTCACCTCTAAAGATACTTTGATGGTTTTTGTATTGTAAATATTTTTTTTTTTTATGTATGTTGATAGAAAGAACATGTAAAGATGGGAACTTAGTTATGACGTAGAAATGAGTTCTCCAAACTCTTAAGATGATTCTATGTTCAAAATAAATAAATTACTCCATTTCATATTAGAAATAAATAAATTACTCCATGTAATTTGATATAGTTAAAGTATTTAAATAATTTTTTTTATATATAATTTTAAACATTCAAATAACCGATTAAAAAGGGGCCCTTGTTTTACAAACAAGGGGGTCTCATATACAATAATAATAATAAACTTCCTTTCTCTTCAGTAATGGGGAATAACAAACTTCCTTTCTCTTGTAATGGGGCATAACAAACTTCCTTTCTCTTCAGGTTGAAATTAGGTTACCTCGGGTAATGGCTTTCTAGTCGGGTTGAAATTAGGTTACCTCGGGTAATGGCTCAAGTATACACATTATATATTTGAACTCCACTTACATATTTTCACTCAGCTTCGTTCAGTTTCATGATTGCAGCTTTATGTCTGTGTAAAGCTACATGTAAACTTTCAGTGAGCTTCGTTGAGTTTCACGAGTGCAGCTTTATGTCTGTGTAAAGTTTGGGTTAAACTTTACCAGGAGGTGTGTTTGAAGTGTTGTCATGGAGGTTCTTCCAGATGATCTCGTTCGTGATTTCTTGCTAAGAGTGTCTTATACATCACACAATAACCTGAAAGCTGCGTGCAGAAGCTGGGAGGCTATGGTGAGTAGCCCTAAGTTCTATGCGGACAGAAAAATATCTGGGAAGAGCCAGCAGCTCCTATGTTTGATTCAGAGTGATCGGGGTGAGTATGTAGTAAACGTATATGATCCTGTGAAGGGCACCCGGGAAAAGCTATATCCCATCGATGATCCTGACTTTGTTGGATTACTACCAAATTGTCAGTGCGTTGTTTTGAATCGGAAGCTGGTTCTCATGGGAGGAATGTACGCGTACAATGCGAGTATGATGAAGAGGGTATACACTTACGACTTTGAGTCTGCCAGGTGGAGCCGCAGATCTGACATGCCTACACCTTGATCCTTCTTTGCCTGCTCTGTCGATTCTTCCACCGGACTTGTCTATGTCGCTGGCGGGATCAATGAGCATTACAAACCTCTGGCGGCTGCAGAAGTTTATAACGCGGAGGAAGACAAGTGGGAAATTCTGCCTCGTATGATCCAAAAGAACGACGAGGGATGCCAAGGTGTTTTCATGAAAGGTAAATTCGTGGTGTTACTGTTAAGAGGAGGTGAATTCCATGGAAGAACAGAAGTTTTCGATCCGAATACGGGAACGTGGAGGTTGAAGATGAGGGCAGATCGATGGAGAAATTGTGCGGCTTCTTCTCGCGAGTTGTACACTTTCAGTGTACTACAACAACAGGTGATTGATAAATTGTGAAGGACAGAGAAATGCAGACAGAAAAGAATAGTATATTCAAATGTATGAAGAAGTATAGAACAGAACTGAAGAGATTGAAGAACTGAAGAACCTCATTACAATGTAAGACGGTTGAGCTATATATGCTCAAGCAAGACAAAAATAGAAAGTACAACTATCCAGTACAACTGGAAGTGTACGGTCATACTGTTGAGGGTACAATATATTTAACACTCCCTTTTAGACTCAACAGTTACAATCAGCAGCACTGACTATGCCTAAGTGCTGTCTCTGGAAGTCAAAAACTGACTTTCCTAGTGGCTTGGTGAAAATATC
>ML790828.1:613208-625650 GCA_009831015.1 Picea engelmannii
TGTATAGACTACTAGAACAAAATGAAGAAGCTCTAGTACATGACAAAGTCAACCCTAATGAGCTTTGGCATAGAAGGTACGCTCATATCAATTATCAAGCATTACCTTTTCTCAGAAAAATGGTTGAAGGAATACCAGAATTGGAATCTACACATGAAGTAATCTGCAAGGGATGTGCCCTTGGGAAGAATATCAAGAAACCATTCCCAAGATGCAACAACAGATCCAAGGAAATCCTAGATCTAATACACTCAGATGTTTGCGGTCCAATGCCAGTCAGATCTCTAGGAGGATCTCTTTACTACGTAATCTTCATAGATGACTACTCAAGAAAGACGTGGCTATACCTACTGAAATCAAAAGATGAAGTGTTCAACAAGTTCCAAGAATTCAAGGCAGAAATAGAAAATCTCATGAGCAAGAAGATCAAGACATTAAGAACAAATAATGGAGGAGAATACACCTTGAAGGAGTTCATTGCATTCTGCAAACCGACAGGGATTAGGAGGGAGCTGAATGTTCCTCATAATCCTCAAAAAAAAGGTGTAGCGTAAAGAAAGAACATATCTATTGAAGAAACGGTAAAATCTTTATTGAACGATCAAGGTCTATCCATGTTTCTATGGGGAGAAGTAGCAATGACGACAATATATGTACAAAACAGAAGCCCTCATCATATATTGAAGGACATGACACCAGAAGAAGCCTTCTTAGGTAAGAAGCCTAACGTGGAAAACCTAAGAATATTTGGATGCCCAGTTTACTCTCATATTCCCAAAGACAAAAGGAATAAACTAGAACCCTCAGGAAAGAAGGGGATATTCGTGGGATATAGTGATTCATCCAAAGCCTACAGAATATATATTTCATAACAACACAAGATAGAATTTAGCAGAGACGTTATGTTCAATGAGAGGATGGCCTTCAGGAAATCCATCGAAGAAATTATAGAAGAAGAAGAACTTGAAGAACCTAATGAAGAAAACACAGAAAACGAAAATAGAAAAAATGATCAACCTAATCATCCTATGGAGCCATGTGAGAACATTGATTCAAATATCATGCCAAAGACCAAGAAATGACTAGCCTGGCTTGAAGCTACATTACAAGATGCAGAAAGAATCAAGGTTCCAAAAGGAACATCTAGGAAGAGTAAAAGACCAAAAAGATTCTCAAGTTATGCAACATACATGATGAAGCTTCTAGATGAAGAACCGACCACATTTGAAGAAGTAGTCCAAAAGGGAAAATGGAAAGAAGCTATGGCGGAAGGACATCAATCCATTATGAAAAATGAAGTATGGGAAATTGTACCTAGACCTAAAGAAAAATCAGTGGTAACCTCAAAATGGGTATACAAGATCAAACATGTAGCAGACAGATGCGTGGATAAATACAAGGCAAGATTTGTGGCCAGAGGGTTCTCCCAGAAGGAGGGAGAAGATTATGATGAAACCTTTGCTCCGATGGCTAGGTATACCTCCATCAGAGCTATCATATCTCTTGTCACTTCCATGGGATGGAATCTACATCAGATGGATGTAAAGACAACTTTTCTGAATGGACCTATTGAAGAAGAAGTATATGTTGAAGAACCTCAAGGGTTTGAGGTACATTCCAGAGATACTCACATTTTTAAATTGAAGAAATCTCTATATGGACTCAAGCAAGCTCCAAGGGCTTGGTATGCCAGAATGGACAACTATCTAACAGGACTTGGTTTCTCCAAGAGTTATGCAGATCCAAACCTTTATTACAAATTCGTGAATAATGCACTTGTGATTCTACTATTATATGTTGATGATCTGTTCATAATAGGTGAAGAATCTCTCATTATCTAGTGCAAGAAGGAACTAGCTTCTGAATTTGATATGAAAGATCTAGGTCTCATGCATTATTACTTGGGACTAGAAGTATGGCAGAAGCATGGTGAAGTATTCCTTGGACAAGGAAAGTATGCAATAAAGATCCTTCAGAAGTCTGGAATGATGGACTGTAAGTACATGGACACTCCTATGAATGCGGATATACGAAAAGTGAAAGTCCCCGACTCCGATCCAGTAGATCCATCTCTATATCGACAGCTAATCGGATCATTGATGTATTTAGTAAATACTCGACCATATATTTTCTTTGTTGTAAATACACTAAGTCAGTTCCAGGTGGAACCTAGACAAGAGCATTAGATAGATGCAAAGCATGTCCTAATATATATTCGTGGGGCAATAAACTATGGCTTGAGATATACCACATCCAGTGATATCCAACTTCATGGATTCACAGACTTTGATTGGGCAGGAAGTGCAGAAGACAGAAAGAGTACTTCAGGTATGTGTTTCAGCTTGGGCTCTGCTATGATATATTGGGGCAGTAGGAAACAAAAGTTTGTCGCACTTAGCACAACAAAAGCAGATTATATGGAAGCTTGTGAAGCATGCACATAAGCAGTATGGCTAAGGAAGTTAATCTCCAATTTATTTGATCAGATTCCAGAATCGACCATAATATATTGTGATAATCAGAGTTGTATAAGATTATTAGAACATCCAGTGTTTCATGAAAGGTCGAAGAACATTGAGATCAAATAATAATATATTCGAGATAAATTCCAGGAAGGAGAGGTAAAGCTCGAGTATATCCCCATTGATGAGCAGACAACAGACATCCTGAAAAAATCTCTATCCAGAATTAAGTTTGCATATTTTCGAGAGAAGATGGGGATCGTGGAAATAACCCCCTTAGCTGAAAGGGAATATTCTCCAAGCTAGGAGAAAGTACTGAAAAATATTATTGAAAACATTTATTTTCTTTGACTAAATGACTCTCCAGATTAGGAGGGAGCACTAAAAATATTATTTATCTTTGTAATTGAAAAATAGTCCAGATTGGATAGATTCTTTCCTGTTCGAAAAGTGGATTGAGATTTCTGACGGACAATGACTTCCCATTGTGGTTAACATGGGAGGTAGTCTGATTGCTGATGTATCATAGACATTGACTTCCCATTGTGGTTAACATGGGGAGTGGTCTAGGGCAGTCTCTCTTCTTGAGGGTTACTCAAGAAGACTGACCCGCCTCGCTGGACATCGATTTCTCATTGTGGTTAACATGAGGAATCATCCATTTTGGAGGTTGATGCAGGAAAATATTTTCCTCTTGTGGTTAACAGAGGAAATGGTCCAGACAGTCATTCCTTAGGGTTTACACATTCTCTCTAGGGTGCACTTTGATTAGTGTAGGAGGAATGGCCCAGGGTGGGGAATGGTCCAGGCTTAGCAATCAAGGACAGACATTCCTTAGGGTTTATACATTCTCTCTAGGGTGCACTTTGATTGGTGTAGGAGGAATGGCTCAGGGTGGGGAATGGTCCAGACTCAGACATTCCTTAGGGTTTATACATTCTGTCCAGGGTGCACTTTGATTAGTGTAGGAAGAATGGCCCAGGGTGAGGAATGGTCCAGGCTCAAAAATCAGAAACAATCCTTCTTCCTTCTTTGAGAAGAATAGGGCAGATAGCCCATCGCTGATAATCTATACTGAGGGCATATATTCTTTCATATCTCACAAACGTGAGTGAAAGATTGGCCTAGATGTTTCAGTTTGTTTTAACAATATTTTTCTGTGCAGGTTGGCATCAGATGATTGTTATGAAGACTGCCTATCTCCAGACAGTAGAAATACACTATTGTGGTGGATTTGTTCCACTATTTGTGACTATGTGTCATGGATGGAGTAGTTTTGTACTACCTTGAATAAACACAGGTGTGTTCTATCAATTGATATTGTACCAGTTGTCATAGGAGATTATCCAGTTGGATAATAATGATGGTGATTGTATTGCTACCAGTTGAATGGTCTGTTGTGCTCAAGACCATACCTCCCTAGCTAGGTGAGAGTGTTAATATTATGGTAGCTTCAGGAGGTATGAACCTCTATTGTGACCTATGAAGAGATTAGAATACTCCAGAAGGAAGCAAAGAAATGAATGAAACCCTAGACAAGTTGTTGGCTGCAAAAATATATTTAAAATGAATTTATTAGTACCCAAAAGGAGAAGTCGGCCCCAGTAAGACTTCCCAGACTACTATAAATACAGGGTGTCAGTTCTCATTATTCACATCTTACCAGTTGCAGAGAGAACTAGATCTGTGTAGGTATAGTAGCAGCTTGTGCGCAAGTTTCTAGGAAGGTGTGCGCTAGCCTCTGGGTGGGATTATCTTATCAACTTGGTTTCTATTCTTTCCTAGTGCATTAGCCTCTCTTGGCTATTGGATTTCTACCAGGATTCTCTTCCCTATCAAGGTCAAGGTGCTCGGAGGGTGGCTTCGACCTATGGTTGGGTGACGAGGGTATCATCAATGGTAAAATGAGCACAATCTTCTATATTCTAACACAATCATTCTTAATCGTTGATCTACTTTGAGAGCCTTCTCGATCGTTGGATCACTTCAAGTGGAAGGATAGGATAAGAAAAAATGTTGAGATCTTGATTACCTGAAGTCCTGATAGCTGTTGGATCACTTTAAAGTGGAAGGACATGATAAACAAAGAAGAAGAGCCATTGGATTTAAACCAAGGCAAAGAAGCATCGCAGACATCTCGAGCCATAGATCTAAGATCATGATCAACAAACATCATTCATTTTGGGTTAAAAGTTGTGAGGAGTTTACACTTCAGAGAATATCACTTTGGAAGAATTATGAAGTGGAGATATCGAATTACTTGAAGTCTCATAGGTCGAAATTTTGAAGTCACTCTCAGCGGTCGATCTAAGATACATTTCAAATAGTATTCTGACCATAAGATCAAGGATATGAATATGTGCCACATCGGGAGATCTACATCAGCAAACCATGCGAGCAAGGACATGTGGCACAATTAGATAATGACAAGTGTCAAGATGAAATCGACAGTTCAGGTACGTGTAAATCACTAATTTGAGTGACATGTGGCATAAATTTGGCCCATGCCATGTCAACAAGTGACGTCAGCAAGTGACGTCAGCAAGTTACGTCACTCCAGGAGTTTTACTTCGGGAGTTTCACCACCATCAAATGACCTAAGTCTCGAAAGATGAAGACTAGAAGTAAATGAGAGTCATTCATATCAAACTCTTGATCAAGTCATCCATCTCATCATGTGATTAAAACATGACCATTTATCTTGACAAGTGATCAAGCACTTATTTAGCTTAGCACCTGGGCACCACTTTTGGTTGTATGGAATAAAACAATTAAGGGTAAAATAAGGAAGCACTTAAATGGATAAGCCTGTGGTTATGCATCTGTGGTCACATATAAATAGTTTGAAGGAATCCCCTCTGCAAAAATCGGTTTCTGCAATATTTCCAGAGATATAGAATCAATTTAAAAAGAAATTGATCCATACCTGTGATCAATTTACGAAAAGAACTCTGACTAAGTTAAAAGAATTAACATTAATATTTGAATAATAATAGTGATTATTGTTAATGTTAATGAAGAGGTGTGATGGTCCAAAGAGACACAATGTTTCATATCTCACACCATTTGGAAAAGTATATAAATGAAAAAGATAGGTGAGAAGAATGTGTCTCTTTAGTCCAGATAAGAAGATAAGAAACAAAAGCATCTTCTAGGAAGGAAAGCGGAAGATACTTATGCAGTGAGGTTGGAAGGGAGGAGCATGGAAGGATTCATATCCTTACTAAGATAATTGTAAAATAAGGGAGTTGGTGCTTCCTAGGGTTGGTGTCCTAAATATAAGGGAGTTGGTGCTTCCTAGGGTTGGTGCCCTAAATACAAGGGAGTCGGTGCTTCCTAGGGTTGGTTCCCTAAATACAGGGGATTTGGTGCTTCCCATGGTTGGTTCCCTAAAGATGAGGGAGTTGGTTCTTCCTAGGGTTGGTTCCCTAAAGAAGGGGGATTGGTATCTCCTAGAGTTGGTGATCTAAAGAGGATTGGCATCCTTCACTATTCTTTATAACTTGTAATTGTTGTTAAATACAATTATTTTATTAATTTTTCATACAATTCATTGTTGATTCATTGTGATAATCAATAAAATATAAAAACTAACTGCTAATTGTTGAAAAAGGGTAATATTGATTCAGCCCCCCCCCCTCTTAGTATTCCAACAATTGGTATCAGAGCAAGGTTCCTTCAATACAGTCTAACAACTGAAAGGTAGATCCTGAAGATGGATCAAAAAGAGGGAATGTTTAACAACAAAGCACCATTGTTCAATGGAGGAGGCTATGCTCCATGGAAGGTAAGAATGAAAAACTTCTTGTTGGCTCTTGGTTTTGATATCTGGAAATATGTTGTAGATGGTTACACTGCACCAACTACTCCACCTAAAGACGTTGTAGGAAATAAAATCTGTAATGACAATTCAATATTAGTTAGTGGAATTCTAGGAGGGTTGACTAATTCTATATGTGTGAATTTTGTGCATTGTAAATCAGCCAAAGAAATCTGGGACAATTTGGAGGTTGTATACATGAAGGAGATGAAAAAGTCAAGGAAGACAAACTATAGACCTATAGAACTCAGTTTGAAAACCTGAAAATGAAAGAAGAAGAAAACATTGTTGAATACTTTCATAGGGTGGACAAAGTGGTCAATTCGATCAGATCAACAGGAGAAGAACTTGAAGATAAACCTATTATGAAAAAAATACTAAGGTCATTACCTATGAGAAATGATGCAAAGATCTCTTCAATTGAAGATAGGTATGATCTTGACACACTCACAATTGTTCAACTCCGTAGAATTTTTACAGCATATGAAATGAGAACATGGAATGAAAAATCATCAAAAAGGGAAACAACCTTTAAAGGATATAAAATGAAGTAGGAGGAAAAGACCAATGAAGAGTTATCAAATATATCTGTTGAGGAAACTTCCAACTTCATAAACAAACTCAAGAAATGGACAGGGAAATACAAAGGGAGGATTCCTCTAATATGTTTTAACTGTGGAAAAATTGGACACATTGCCAATAAGTGTCACCATCCTAATCAGAAGGAAAATGATGACGAAAGAACCTTAAAAAATCAGAAAGCCAAAACTAATAATGAAAATAAATTCTACAAGAAAAAGAAAACATTCTTTACCCAAGAAGACAGTAGCTCATCAAAAGAAAATGAAAAAGACAAACCAAAGATTCTATTTATGGGGATAAAAACTCAAGATGATAGTCATTCAAGAGATGAGGAAGAAGGGAACTTTGAAGAAGAAATCCTTAGTGTAATTGAAGAACTAGGAAAAACTAAAAAACAAAATAGGGTACTAAGAGGAGAGCTTCTATATATTAGAGAAGCTACTAAATCAAGAGAGAGGGAAGTTTCCAAAACCCTCAAGGAGTCACTACAGACCATCGGTGATTTGAAGTCCCAGGTCTTGGAAGATAATAAAACTAAAGAAATCATTTTAAAATAACTTAGTGATTAAAAACAAGCATGTGAGAAACTAGAAGCTCAGATTAAGTTGCTAAATGGTGAAATTGAGAAAGAAAAGAAGGCATCACAATTTGAAAATAGTTCAAAAATCCTGGATGAAATTATCAGTAGTTAAAGGTCACCAAACAACAAGACTGTTTTGGGATACACTCAAGACTCAACTTCTACATTACAAGGATCTGTCAAGAAACAAATTAGTTATGCAGATATTCTGAAAAGTTCATTAAAAAAGGAACCCTTAAGAAGAGAAGATAGTAATCCAAATATGATACCATTGAACATTGTTCCACATAAAAAAAAATCAACATTTCCCACTAAAGTAATAAATGACAAGAAGAACACAATCACCAGAAGGAATGATCTTAATAAATATCTAATCATTGGATACTATTACTCTTGGAATAATTTTAGACATAAGGAAGTACACTACAAAGCTTATGGACAATACAATGATAGAAATGTCCATAGATATACGAACAATAAGTACGATACAAATAAAAGACAAACAGAGTGAAAAGTAGCCTTATATGAAATAAATCATGGATGTTAGTGGTATATTGACAATGGATGTTCCAAACACATGGCTGGAGATCAACGTAAAATTCTCAAGTTAAATAAGAATGGAAAAAGAAAAGTAACTTTTGGAGATAACATGTCATCCATGATACTGGCAAAGGGCACTGTTAGTTTAGGAAATAATAAAACCAAAGAAGAAGATGTACTTCTGGTAGAAAATCTCAAACCTAATCTCTTAAGTGTAAGCCAAACATGTGATCAGGGTCACATACTTACTTTTGATTCTCAGAAATGTGAGATTAGAAACAAGGACACTAGAAAGATAGTCACATTCGCACCAAGAACATCTAGCAATGTGTACATCCTAAATATAGATAAAGAAGAAAAATGTTGTTTAATCCAAGTAGATGAAAGTTGGTTATGGCATAAAAGGTTGGGACATTTAATCTTTGACAAATTTATCAAATCCAACAAGAAAGAGACATTTAGGGACCTACCAAAAATGATTAAGCCTTTAGATCCCATTTGTAACCATTGTCAAATAAGAAAGAAAACATGAGTTAGATTCAAAACAAAAGAACACTCCACAACAAAACTATTAGATATTATTCACCCAGATCTATGTCGACCTACTAGAACCAAAAGCACTTATGGTGAAAATTGTTTTATGTTGATTATTGATGACTACACAAGACTGACCTAGGTTTTCTTTTTAAAAGAAAAATCACAAGCCTTTGAGAAATTTAAAACATTTAAAGCTCTTGTAGAAAATGAAACATATCTCAAAATTAAATGGCTAAGATCAGACAATAGAGGATAATTTACCTCTAAAGAGTTCACTCAATTATGTGAAAACCATGGTACCAAAAGACAACTTTCAGCTCCCAGGACTCCTCAACAAAATGGAATGGTAGAAAGGAAAAACAGAACAGTTCAAGAAGCTGCAAGAACTATGCTAAATGAATCCAAACTTCTAGACAAATTCTGGAGAGATGCAATCCACACAGACTGAAGTCACATACTTAATAGAGCCTAGTTGAGACCTAATCATGATAAAACCCCTTATGAACTATGGTTTGGGAGGCCATCCTCTGTAAAACACTTTAGAATTTTTGGAAGTAAATGTTACATAAAGAATGATGAAGATAACCTAGGAAAGTTTGACCCAATATTTGATGAAGGAATATTCCTAGGATACTCATCGAATAAAAAGGCCTACAGATGTTATAATATCAGACTACTAAAAATAGTGGAAAGTGAAAATGTAAAAATAGATGATCTAAAAAAGGGCATATCCGAAGACTTTGATGAAAAATCACAATAAGAAAATTATAATATAAAATCTCAACAAGAAGAGGATGATGTAGAATCTCATCAAGAAAATGACGATGAAATATAGGAAAATGAACCACACACTGATGAAGAATATAATGAAGAAACACCCTTTCCAAGAGCTCCATAAAAAAGATTTCAGAAGAATCATCCTGAAAGCCATATCATTGGAAATAAAAGTGCAGGAGTAGAAACAAGAAGGAAACTAACCTTTGACCCAGAACAAGCAATGCTATCCTTAATTGAACCTAAGTCATTTAAATAAGTTGTCAAGAGTAAATATTAGATAAAATCAATGAATGAATAACTAGATCAAATAGAAAATAATTAGACTTGGGAACTAGTTCCAAGACCCAAGAACCAAAATGTGATAGGAATTAAGTGGATCTTCAAGAAAAAATTAAATGAAAATGGGGAAATTATAAAGAACAAAGCCATATTAGTCTATAAGGGATATTCCCAGGTAGAAGGTATTGATTTTGAAGAGACCTTCGCTCATGTAGCAAGACTTGGGGCCATCAGAATGTTCCTAGCATTTGCATGCTTCAGAGATTTCAAAATCTATCAGATGCATGTCAAATCAACATTTCTTAATGTAACACTAGAAGAATAAATCTATGGTGAGCAACCATAAGGATTCATTTTATCAGAAAACTAGGACTATGTGTGCAAACTGAAAAAGGCCCTGTATGGTCTTAAACAAGCCCCTAGAGCATGGTTCTCTAGACTTGACCAATATCTATGAAAGAAAGGATACAGGAGAGGGACTACTGACAACAACCTATATATCAAAATTGAGGATCAAAACATTATTGTTGTGGTAGTATATGCAGATGACATGATATTTGGGACTAATCTCACTACATTAAGCAAAAACTTTGCAACTAAAATGCAAGAAGAGTTTGAAATGTCTATGTTGGGAGAACTTTAATTTTTCTTAGGTTTACAAGTAAATCAAGAAAAAAATGGAATATTTGTTTCACAAACCAAATATAGCAAATACATGGTGAAGAAATTTCAAATTGAAGACAATAAACCCATGAGTACTCCCATGGTCACTAGATGTAATCTAAGTCTAGAAGACGACTCAACAAAAGTGGATCAAACAATGTATAGATCAATGATTGGAAGTTTAGTCTACTCAATAACAACAAGACCTAACATAATGCAGGTTGTATGACTTTTGCGAAGATTTCAATCTGCACCTAGAGAAACTCAATTAAAATCAGTAAAAAGAATATTCAGATACCTTCAAGGCACCCCAGAACTTGGATTGTGGTATCCAAAAGATAAATATTTCAACCTAACTACATATATTGATGTTGATTGGGTAGGTCACATAGATGATAGAAAAACCACTATTGGAGGAGAATATTACTTGGGAAAAAGTATAGTGGCATGGTCAAGCAAGAAACAAACATCCACATCTCTTTCTATAGAAGAGGCAGAATACATTGATTCTGCATCATGTTGCACACAAGTTCTTTGGATGAATTTTTTTTTAGAAGATCTACAAATAAAATATAACAATCCTATTACTATTAACTTTGACAACACTAGTGCTATAAGAATCTCTAAAAATCTATTGATTCATTCTAAAACTAAACACATACCAATCAAATACCATTTTTTAAGAGATCATGTTACCCAAAAAGTGGTCAAAATAGTGCATGTAGACACCAAAGAACATATTGCAGACATTTTCAAAAAACCTCTGTCCTGGAGTACTTTTGAAAATATCAGACAAAAATTAGGAGTAATTCAAAAGCCTCATTAAAAATCGAATGGTTAGGGGAGCATTACCCTAGGTGGAGCAAACCTTTTCCATTGATGTCAAAGGGGGAGAGTAAATTCATAGAGAAAATTGTCATCACAGGGGGAGTATGTATGATGTTATTGGGTTTCCCTCAATGATAAAGGGGGGGATTGTTGGACACACTGTCATTGATGTATTTTCATTGATGTCAACAACTGATGATGCAAATGAAGCTCAGGAGGGTTAGCGAATCAAGATTGAAGCTTAGAAGAGAAAATGCAGTGAAGAAACGTGATCAGATCAAGTCAGTACCGTTGAATACACAAGCGCCACATCAAAGACAAGGATTGATTATGGAGCAGGAAGAGAGAATTAAACTATACGTTATTTCCAATCCTACAATTATTCTAGATCGTCAGATGTCATCGACTCAAAGGTCGAAGACTATGTTTGATCCACCAAATGATCAGAATAAGTCATGATCATTAGATATGCAAGCACTAGATCAACAACATGGATAGATTGCAAAGATCGAAAGGAAAATTAAACAATGTGTTATTTCCAATCCCACAATTATTCAGGATTATCAGATCTTATAGATTAAAATATCGAAGACTGTGTTTTACTCACAAAAAATTGCACAACTTCAATTACAGATCTTGTGTGATGAATTAAACCACTTCGAATTTGCGGTTCCATAATCCACATCGACCATCGATGGTCAGTCGACAATAGATCTGTGGTTGGTATCAATTCCACTACCAACAAGTGGTTTCCAATTGTGGAACTCGACAATAGTCTCAAAATTCATGCTAGTTGAGGACCCCACAATCATCCTTGATTGTTGATCTACTTCGAGAGCCTTCTTGGTCGTTGGATCACTTCAATTGGAAAGATAGGATAAGCAAAAAGGCTGAGATCTCGATTACCTGGATTCTTGATAACCGTTGGATCACTTTAAAGTGGAAGGACATGATAAGCAAAGAAGAAGAGACAATGGATTTAAAGCAAGGCAAAGCAGCATCGCAGACAGATCAAGTCATAGATCTACGATCATGATCAACGAACATCATTTATTTTGGGTTAAAATTTGTGAGGAGTTTACACTTCGGGGAATATCACTTTGGAAGAATTGTGAAGTGTAGATATCGAATAACCCGAAGTCCCGTAGGCTAAAATTATGAAGTCACTCTCAGTCATTGATATAAGATACATTTTGAATAGTATATTGATTGTAAGATCAAGGATATGAATATGTGCCACATTGTTAAGAACCAAACATCAATATAGCATAGAAAAACCTCAGGAAAAGTACTCAACACCTTGAAAAAGAGATAATTTCAGATAATAAGCCTCTTCGAGGGGGCAACCTCCTTTTACCCCACTTAAATGTTCAA
>ML790828.1:644128-675905 GCA_009831015.1 Picea engelmannii
AATGGCCTAAAGCTGACATAAATAAAATAACATTACTAATCTAAATTACAACTAATGGCCTAAAGCCGACATAAATAAAATAACATTACTAATCTAATATGCCCCAATTAAGGGGTAATGAGCCAATATTAGGGCTTAACACACATCGGGATATCTACATCAACAAACCATGCCAGCAAGGACATGTGGCACAATCAGATAATGAAAAGTGTCAAGATGAAATCAACATTTCAGGTATGTGTAAATCACGAATTTGAGTGACACATGGCATCCATTCAGCCCGTGCCATGTCAACAAGTGACGTCGGTAGGTTACGTCACTCTGGGAGTTTTACTTCAGGAGTTTCACCACCATCAAATGACCTAAGTCCCGAAAGCTGAAGAAAATAAGTAAATGAGAGTCGTTCATCTCAAACTCTTGATCAAGTCATCCATCTCATCATGCAATTAAAACATGACCGTTGATCTTGACAAGTGATCAAGCACTTATTTAGCTTAGCATATGGTCACCACCTGGGGTCGTATGGAATATGAAAAATAAGAGTAAAATAAGGAAGTGCTTAAATGGATAATCTTGTGGTTCTATGCCTATGGTCACATATAAATGGTTTGAAGGAAGCGCCTCTGCAAAAATCAATTTCTGCAATATTTGCAGAGATATAGAATCGAGTTAAAAAGAAATTGATCCATACTTGTGATCGATTTACGAAAAGAACTTTGACTAAGTTAAAAGAATTAACATTAATATTTGAATAATAATAGTGATTATTGTTAATGTTAATGAATAGGTGCGATGGTCCAAAGGGACACAATGTTTCATAGCTCACACCAGTTGGAAAAGTATATAAATGAGAAAGAGAGGTGAGAAGAATGTGTCTTTGCAGTCCAGATCAGAAGATAAAAAACATAAGAAGATTCCAAGAAGGAAAGTGAAAAATACTTATGCAATGAGGTTGGAAGGGAGGAGCATGGAAGGATTCATATCCTTACTAAGCTAATTATAATATAAGGGAGTTGGTTCTTCCTAGGGTTGGTGCCCTAAATATAAGGGAGTTGGTGCTTCCTAGGGTTGGTTCCCTAAATACAAGGGAGTTGGTGCTTCCTAGGGTTGGTACCCTAAATACAAGGGAGTTGGTGCTTCCCATGGTTGGTGCCCTAAAGATGAGGGAGTTGGCACTTCCTAGGGTTGGTTCCCTAAAGAAGGGGATTGGTGTCTCCTAGAGCTGGTGCTGTAAAGAGGATTGACGTCCTTCACTATTCTTTATAACTTCTAATTGTTGTTAAATATATTTATATAATTAATTTTGCATACAATTCATTATTGATTCATTGTGATAATCAATAGAATATAAAAAGTAACTGCTAATTGTTGAAAAAGGGTAATACTGATTCAACCCCCCCCCCCCTCTCAGTATTCCAAAAATTGGTATCAGAGCAAGGTTCCTTCAGTACAGTCTAACAACTGAAAGGTAGATCCTAATGATGGATCAACAAGAGGGAATGCCTAACAACAAAGCACCATTTTTCAATGGAGGAGACTATGCTCTATGGAAGGTAAGAATGAAAATCTTCCTGTTGGCTCTTGGTTTTGATATCTGACAATCTGTTGTAGATCGTTACACTACACCAACTACTCCACCCAAAGACATTGCAGGAAAGAAAATATGTAATGACAACTCAAGATCAGTTAATGGAATTCTAGGAGGGTTGACTAATTCTATATGTGTGAAGGTTATGCATTGTAAATCAACCAAAGAAATACGGGACAATTTGGAGGTTGTATACATGAAGGAGATGAAAAAGTCAAGGAAGCCAAACTACAGACCTATAAAACTCAATTTGAAAACCTAAAAATGAAAGAAGAAGAAAATGTTGTTGAACACTTTCATAGGGTAGACGAAGTGGTCAATTCAATTAGAGCAGTAGGAGAAGCACTTGAAGATAAACCTATTGTGCAAAAAATACTAAGGTCATTACCTATGAGATATGATTCCAAGATCTCTTGAATTGAAGATAGGTTTGATCTTGACACACTCATAGTTGATCAACTCCATATAATTTTTACAACATATGAAATGAGAACAGGGAATGACAAATCATAAAAAAGGGAAACAACCTTTAAAGCATCTAAAATGAAGTAGGAGAAAAATACCAATGAAGATTTATCAGATATATCTGATGAGGAAATTGCCAACTTCATAAACAAACTCAAGAAAGGGATAGGGAACTACAAAGGGATTACTCTTCTAATATGTTTTAATTGTGGCAAAATTTGAGACTTTGCCAATGAGTGTCCCCATCCTAAGAAGAAAGAAAATGATCACGAAAGAACCTTAAAAAATCAGAAAACCAAAACTAATAATGGAAACAAGTTCTACAAGAAAAATAAAGCATTCTTTACCCAAGAAGACAATAACTCATTAGAAGAAAATAAAGAAGATGAACCATAGATTCTATTTATGGGGATAAAAAATCAAGATGATAGTCATTTAGGAGATGAAGAAGGGAACTTCGAAGAAGAAATCCTTAGTGTAATTGAAGAACTAAGAAAAACTAGAAACCAAAACAAGGTACTAAGAGGAGAGATTCTAGATATTAGAGAAGATATTAAATCAAGAGAGAGGGAAGTTTCCAAAACCCTCAAGGAGTCACTACAGACCATCAATGATTTGAAGTCCCAGGTCTTGGAAGCTAATAAAACTGCAGAAATCATTTTAAAACAACTTAGTGATAACAAACAAGCATGTGAGAAACTAGAAGTTGAGATTAAGCTGCTAAAAGGTGAAATTGAGAAAGAAAAGAAGGGATCACAATTTGAAAATAGTTCTAAAATCCTGGATGAAATTCTCATTAGTTAAAGGTCACCAAACAATAAGACTGGTTTGGGATACACTCAAGACCCAACTTCTACAATACAAGGATCTGTCAAGAAACAAATTAGTTATGCAAATATTCTGAAAATTTCATTAAAAAGGGAGCCCTTAAGAAGAGAAGACAGTAATCCAAATATTATACCATTGAACATTGTTCCACATAAACAAAAATCAACATTTCCCACTAAAGTAATAAATGCCAAGAAGAACACAATCACCAAAAGGAATCCCCTTAATAAATATCTATTCATTGGATATCGTTACTCTTGCAATAATTTTAGACATAAGGACGTACACTATAAAGCTTATGGACTATACAATAATATAAATGTCCATAGATATAAGAACAATACGTACAATACAAAGAAAAAACAAACATAGTGCAAAGTAGCCTTAGATGTAAGAAATCAGGGATGCCATTGGTATATTGACAATGCATGTTCCAAACACATGACTGGAGATTAAAGTAAATTTCTCAAGTTAAATAAGAAAGTAAAATGAAAAGTGACTTTTGGAGATAACATGTCAGCCATGATACTGGGAAAGGGCACTATTAGTTTTGGAAATAATAAAACCAAAGAAGGAGATGTACTTCTGGTATAAAATCTCAAACCTAATATCCTAATTGTAATTCAAACATGTGATCAGGGTCATATACCTACTTTTGATTCTCAAAAATGTGAGATCATAAACAAGGAAAGTGGAAAACTAGTGGCAGTCACACCAAGAACATATAGCAATGTGTACATCCTTAATATAGATAAAGAAGAAAAATGTTGTTTAATCCAAGTAGATGAAATATGGTTATGGAATAAAATGTTGGGACATTTAATCTTTGACAACTTGATCAAAGCAAACAAGAAAGAGGCAGTTAGGGACCTACCAAAAATGATTAAGCCTTCGGATCTAATTTGTAAACATTTTCAAATAGGAAAGAAAACAAGAGTTATATTCAAAGCAAAAGAACACTCCACAACAAAACCATTAGAGATTATTCGCACATATCTACGTGGATCATAAACAAGGAAAGTGGAAAACTAGTGGCAGTCACACCAAGAACATATAGCAATGTGTACATCCTTAATATAGATAAAGAAGAAAAATGTTGTTTAATCCAAGTAGATGAAATATGGTTATGGAATAAAATGTTGGGACATTTAATCTTTGACAACTTGATCAAAGCAAACAAGAAAGAGGCAGTTAGGGACCTACCAAAAATGATTAAGCCTTCGGATCTAATTTGTAAACATTTTCAAATAGGAAAGAAAACAAGAGTTATATTCAAAGCAAAAGAACACTCCACAACAAAACCATTAGAGATTATTCGCACATATCTACGTGGACCTACCAGAACCAAAAGAACTTATGGTGAACATTATTTTATGTTGATTGTTTATGACTACACAAGACTGACCTGGGTTTTATTTTTAAAAGAAAAATCACAAGCCTTTGAGAAATTAAAAACTTTTAAAGCTCTTGTAGAAAATCAAACAAATCTCAAAATTAAATGGCTAAGATCAAACAATAGAGGATAATTCACCTCTAAAGAGTTGAATCAATTCTGTGAAAACCATGGTACCAAAAGACAATTTTTAGCTCCCAGACTCCTCAACAAAATGGAATGGTAGAAAGGAAAAACATAACAGTTCAAGAAGCTACAAGAACTATTCTAAATGAAGCCAAACTTCTAGACAAATTCTGGACAGATTCAATCCACACAATAGTTCACGTAATTAATAGAGTGAATTTAGACCTAATCACGACAAAACCCCTTATGAAATATGGTTTGGGAGGCCATCCTCTGTAAAACACTTCAGAATTTTTGGAAGTAAATGTTACATAAAGAATGATGAAGATAACCTAGAAAAGTTTGACCCATGATTTGATGAAGGAATATTCCTAGGATACTCATCGAATAAAAAGGCCTACAAATGTTATAATCTCAAGGTACTAAAAATAGTGGAAAGTGCAAATTTAAAAATAGATGATCTAAAAAAGGGCACATCCAAAGACTTTGATAAAAAAATCACAATAAGAAGATGATAATATAAAATCTCAACAAGAAGAGGATGATGTAGAATCTTAGCAAGAAAATGATGATGAAATATAGGAAAATGAACCACACACTGATGAAGAAGACAATGAAGAAAACCCCTTTCCAAGAGCTCCATCAAAAATATTTCAAAAGAATCATCCTAAAAGCCATATCATTGGAAATAAAAATGCAAGAGTAGAAACAAGAAGGAAACTAACATTTGACCCAAAACAAGCAATGATATCCTTAATTGAAACTAAGTCAGTTAAAGAAGCTACCAAGATTAAAGATTGGATAAAATCAATGAATGAAGAACTAGATCAAATATAAAATAATCAGACTTGGGAACTAGTTCCAAGACCCAAGAACAAGAATGTGATAGGAACTAAGTGGATCCTCAAGAATACATTAAATGAAAATGGGGAAATTATAAAGAACAAATCCAAATTAGTCTACAAGGGATATTCCCAAGTAGAAGGTATTGATTTTGAAGAGACATTTGCTCATGTAGCAAGACTTGAGGCCATTAGAATGTTCCTAGCATTTTCATGCTTCATATATTTCAAAATCTATCAGATGGATGTCAAATCAACATTCCTTAATGGAACACTAGAAGAGTAAGTCTATGGTGAGAAACTAGAAGGATTCATTTTATCAGAAAATCAGGACTATCTGTTCAAACTAAAAAAGGCCATGTATGGTCTTAAACAACCCTTCATAGAATGGTTCTCTAGACTTGACCAATATCTACAAAAACAAGGATACAAGAGAGGGACTACTGACAACAACCTATATATCAAAATTGAGGATAAAAACATGATTTTTGTGGTAGTATATGTAGATGAAATCATATTTGGGAGTAATATCACTACATTAAGCAAAACATTTGCAACTAAAATGCAAGAAGAGTTTGAAATGTCTATGCTAGGAGAACTTTCATTTTTCTTAGTTTTACAAGTAAATCAAACAAAAAATGGAATATTTGTTTCACAAACCAAATATATCAAAGTTATGCTGAAGAAATTTCAAATGGAAGACAATAAACCCATGAGTACTCCCATGCTCACTGGATGTAAGCTAAGTCTAAAATATAACTCAACAAAAGTGGATCAAACAATGTATAGATCAATGATTGGAATTTTACTGTACTCAATAGCAATGAGACTTGACATGATGCATGTTGTATGACTTGTGGGGAGATTTCAATCTACACCTAGATAATCTCACTTAAAATTAGTAAAAAGAATATTCAGATACCTTCAAGGCACCCTAGAACTTGGATTGTGGTATCCAAAAGATAAATATTTCAACCTAACTGCATATACTGATGTTGATTGGGCATGTCACATAGATGATAGAAAAAGCACTAGTGGATGAGTAGTTTTCTTGGGAAAAAGCTAGTGGCATGGTCAAGGAAGAAACAAACATCCACATATCTTTATACAATAGAGGCATAATACATTGATGTTGCATCTTGTTTCACACAAGTTATTTGTTTTAGCACTAGGAAACACCCTCAGATTTAGCATGGAAGGTAAGCCCAGTACCCATCAAGTTATGTGTCAATGTAAATGAGTTTTTAAGGGGTCAAATGGATAAGACTCAAGATGATAATGTTCTAACTTAGAAATCTGGGCTAGCAGGTACAAGCAATCGAGGTCTTGACTAAATTCAATTAGTAAGTGGAACTAACGGTGAACAATGGGAATACTTTCGTGAGAAGTATGTAAAGGTTTCTATAAACATCAAGTCTGCAAGCAACCTAAGGAAGAAAAACTCTAACACAAGATATTCTTGAGTTCAAAGTTAAAGTACACTAAAGAAACATCATAATAATAATATAATAAAAAATTCATGATAATATCATCACAACAATCCATGTGAATCATTCATGGATGAATAATTCAAAATTAGAGGCAAATAAGATGGAATAAGAAAGTTGATTTCTATTAACCAAGATATCTCAAATCAAGTACATAACCAGTTCACAGTAACTTCATCAAAATATTATAGCATAAGGGAGCCTATCTCAACCATCCGAACCTACTAAAGTATTTAGACTATATATTTATAACAAAAGGGAAAGCAATAGCTGGAGGTGCGAGATGGCCTTCTTCCCATCAAAATCTCCAAGTACTTATTCCATCTAACAACTTAAACTAACAATTGTGCTATAAAAGGGGAAAATGTTGGTCACCGATCCAACCAATATTTGAACTGACTTGATCTTCCTCTGATGCACAACTCCTTGCCTTCCAAGTGTCCTTCAGGGGGCATGTAACTGCCATCATGTTGCCAGTTGATATCTCTGTAATTCTCCACATTATCAGCTCTTCATAAAGATGCTAATTCGACTTGCCTTGATTCCTGGTACCTGTTGGTAGCATCACTTTCTAGCACTCTCAGTAGCAAGACTTTGTAGCACCTTTACCAAATTTCCTGTGATTATGTAGCACAACCTCCAAAATAGACAAGTCGAATGAGTAGTGCCAAGCCTGTGTGTTTTCTGTGCAAAATTCGACCTCTGTCAAAATTTTGGTAGCGCCTTCCTGTGTGTCTCTTTCAAGCTTTCGGTAGTGCCCACCTGTATAGTTACTCCCTGTTTAAAATTTTGGTAGTGCCATCATAATTCGTAGCACCTTCACTTCAATGTTTGACATATTTGGTAGCAACCTCAGGCATTAGTAGCGCCATTAGTCTTAGGCGATTTAACAACGTTATAGGTAGCAGACTGATGGATCATGAAAAATTAGACTATTCTGTAGTGCCATGGCACTAAATAATGTTTGTGCTACTACTATTGAAGGGATTAATTCCTTGCAAAAACCCAAAACGAGGAAGAATAAGCACTAGAAGCTTGTATAGGTGGTAGATGTAGTATTTCCTTAATTACTTATCTTTGCAAAAAGGGGCCATCTTCAAAAATGGAACTCACCTTTCACCAACTACTTCATCAACCTGACACTCCTTTTAGTAGAAGGAGGACTTCCTTTTGGCACAACAGGCTTATTCCATTTAGCAGTAACAATCTTTTTTACTAGAACTATGCTCTCCTTGGTTGTTGGTTTCTCCTTTTTAGTAGCGGCTTCAACCAATACATTCAAGTTTCTTTGATCCATTTCATCTTGGAATTTTTGCAGTTCTTCTTTGAGATTTCTGTTCTGAGATTGAAAGTCTTCTTTTTCTCCTATAGAGGTTCTTGAGATGTCTATGAAGAGGTTGGGCTCTTCTTGCTGCAAATATTTCAAAATCAAGAGTGTGGTTGTAGCCATCCATGAGTTATTTCATCTTAAACCTATGAGACATGTCTTCTTCTTTTAAATGAGCCACCTCCTTTCTAGCATCCCTGAGTTACCTGATCAATATTTTGAACGTTTGGTTTCTAGGTGAATTAGTAATGTGAACAATCTCAATAGACTTTTTCATGGTTTTCTCTTCCTGCAGCATAGGGATTACTTCTTCTATATCAACAGGATTATTAGTGCCTTTCTCTTTCTACTACACATGGATTACTTCTTCTATCTCAATAGGATTCTTAGTGCCTTTCTGTTTCTACTGCACGGGGATTACTTCTTCTATATCAACAGGCTTCTTAATTCATTTTCCCTTATCTTTCTTCTTCTTTAGGATGGAGACCTTTGGTAGGACCCGTTCTTCAACAACCTCTTTAAGAGATGATGAACTTTTGAAAGGCCTTATGATCTTGGTACTAGTTTTTGAAGGAGATGAAGAGAAGTGTAACTTCCTCCCTTTATTTGTTGTAGCTTTAGTAGAAGAAGGGACCTCTTATAAATCTAGTGCAGGAGGGGGTGAAAGGTCTCTCTGTGGATATTGATGGGTCTCCTCCTTAGTTCTTGCAACCTCCTTGATGAATTATTAATATTGAAGAAGATATCTTCTCTTTCTTTTCTTGCTAGTACCTGTTTGAGAAGCACTAGTAGATGGTGCTGGCCCTTGACCAAGTTTTGGGAGATTCTTGGTTTTAATGACCTATTTTGGGACTTTGACAGCCTATCGAAGGAGGAGCACAAGACGAAGTGGATATCACAGGATCTCAGCCCACTTTTGGATTCTTTTTTGGTTTTTGGGAATATGTAATGGGAATGGGATGTCGGCCCATGGGTTCACCCATGTTTAGGCCTATTTTGTATGTATAAATAGAAGGCTAGGCAATGTAAGAAGTAGTTGAAGAGGTGCATCTATGTGATTTGAATGTATGCTAAGTGCAATTAGAGTCTGTAAGTGCTTAGTGCATTACTGTAAGAGATTTGCAGAGCTAAGTGCAGGTCCTTGTAACAAATTGTGGAAGGATGAGTGTTGTAATGCAAGGAAGAAGGATATAGCGAGCTACACAGATCTTCTATCCTATGAGGAGTAAGGGTTTTGATGGCTTTCTGTGTGTAACCAATTGACTGAAGACAATAAAGAATAAGACTTGGTGGATGTAGCCCCAGGGTGGGGGTGAACCATGTAAACACTGTGTTATCTTGCTTTGTGCTTGTCTGGATGTGTTTATATCTTCTTTTTCTAAGTGCTTTGAGATGATTAGATAGGTCTTCTTATGCTTAGTGCTAATGAAATGTAAGAATGTTAGATCTGATCCATATGAATGTGCTTAGTGCTTGATCTTCTATATCTACCTCTCTATTTTTGCTAAGTGCTTAAGTACATTATATCAATGTGAATGTTATGAGGCCTTGTGTTATCAACGAAGTGATTATTGATTATATATTGAGGAACTAATGGTGCTAAGTGATTTATTAAGTATTATAATCATAGATCTATGTCCCAGCTAAGGTTGCAGACACCCATGTCTTTCAACCACCCATGCCTCTATCTCGGGTGAGACTTCATCTTCCTTGCAGGTGTTGTTGAAAGGGTCGATAGTTAGGGCTTTGTTGGTGTGTTTTTGTAGTGTTGAACCCTGGGTCTGCCCCTGTGCCAACAAATGGTTCCGTTTCTGGGACCTAAAACTGTGATTGCTAAGAACTAAGAAAGAATAAGCTTTATGCAAAGATTCATCATGAAATTGTGAAATCTCTGTGTGTAGATCTGTGCCCTAGTGTGCAATATTCTACTTGACTTATAAAGCTCTGTGCTAAAAGAAAGAATCTCAATATGAAGAAAATAGGTCGGATCTGAAGGAAAGAAGCAAGATCTGGAAGCTTTGTGCTCTAAGAAAGGTAAAAGTGAGAACGTCTGATTAAAATAGGTAAGATCTACAAGCTTTGTGCTCTGATAAAGGTAAGAATAGTTAAAAGTTTTAGATCTGGAAGTTGTGTGCTCTGTAGAAGTAAGATAAGTGGAAATTTTGGTTTCTAAATTATGGATCTAGGTATGGTTAATAAAGTCTTTCCTAGTTTGAAAAATAGGCTTTAATAGATGAAAGAAGATTTGATATGAGTAGATCTGATAAGAATAGTGAAAGATATGTTATACCTATGCGTAGGAAGACTGTTTGGACTAATGGATGGATGAAGGATACCAGAAATAATTTATTGCAGGTTAGCTCTCATGATGCTAGTGTATAGTACAGGAGAAGCTGGATATTATTTAAAATAAAGAGAGGAGTAACCCTCTGTTACAGCTACAGAAAACTGGGACATATTGCTAAGGTATACCCTGGGAGAATACATGGTTGTCTTTGTTGCAAAACTATGAACCATGAAGTGTTGGATTTCCCTAGAATGATTGCTAAGATTGAAAGTATGAACATAAGACAAGAAAACCCTAAGGAAGATCCAGAAACTAAGGCTATAGAAGAACCCCAAAAAGAATCAGAGAAGGTATTGCTACAGATGAAAGAAACCTTGAATGACCACCAACATGTTAGATTATCAGAGATCTTTAAAGACAAGGAATGCCTTGAAGCAAGAATAGGAGACTTCGACATTGACTGTGTTCTAGATGAGGAAACATAGGTGAATATCATGACAGAGAGAACTTGGGAAGCTATAGGACAACCTACTATGATTCCTTCATTAGGAGGAATAGGGTTATTCAGAGGAAAGTTGATAAACCTATGTGGGAAGCTCACTCGCATACCTATGAATGTTAATGGAACTTCGACAGAAGAAGATTTTGAGATTATTTAATTTATTGAGGACCACGCCCCATTTACCATGTTACTAGGGAAACCTTGGATTGAATGATATCAAGCTAGACGAAAAGAAGAAGAAGAAGTTTTGGAGCAGAAGAGACAAGAGTTAAAATATTTCATGACTAGAAGGATCACATACTTGATTGAAGAACAAGAGAATAGGTCAAACATACTTAACACTAGAGACCCAGATTTCAAAGCTACAAGAACATTAGAGGACCCAAAGAATACTGAAGTACCTATATTGGATAAAGAAGTGGTGTTAATCCCAAATCCTAGGAAAGAATCTCAACAACTCTAAGTGACTATGACCAAAGAAGATAATAATCATAATGGAAAAATGACTACCTAGATGAAGCTCACTGGGAGGAAGGCTAGAAAGCTAAGTAAGAAGAGAGATAAGTTTGAAAAGTTACAGAAGGTTCCAGAGGGAACTTCGCAAACAAAAAATTTGCAGAATGGGAGCTTCGTCGAGATATTAGAACAACAACACATGGCACTTCACCATGGTGAGGCAATATAGTCATTGGGACCAATATATCCTTTTGAGTTCCACTCCAAATGGGTCAGAAAGCATTTATATCTCAATACCAGACCGTTGGACCGTGCCATAATGGACAAAACAAGAGTTAATGAGGATTCATACCCATTACAAGTGAACCGTTTCCGAATTGCCTATTTATCCCATCGCGTCATGCACAGAGAACACTTTTGCTAAACAAGAATTTGAGCCCGCAGACCAAGTGAATTGTATACAGTGATCATTTCCCTATTTCTATTTATTCTAGTGTAGTATCTGAGTTAATTATCAGCCCGATATTATTTATCCCGAATGCGTGTGTCCAACGAGCTCATTGTAGTTGAAGAATCAGTAACATAAGTACTCCTCGACTTGATGAATGAAAGAGTCATGTTAGAGAGAGGATTATCTACTGGTATACAAGAATCATCGATGAGAGGACTGTCAACCTCTCCATCCACTGCTCAAGCTAGACCATCATGACCTATAGATGTGGAGCAAACCAAGCACATAGATGATCTCACGAATGCTAAGTTGATTCTGAGCATTTTACCCACCTATCTACCACCTCTGAGTGGCATAATAAATCGCGACAATGTGCCTAGAGACTTTGAGTACAAATTGGTCATTGTGTACCTCCCAAAGGGGATACATGCATTTCGTGTAGACCAAGATAAGATTGCAGCATTGAAGTTTAGTGAATTCAACCTCGGTGACATGAAGGTCTACATCATTCTTTGCCCACATAAGTACCTGACCAGGACAAAAGGAAAGAATTTAAAGGTTGTCCCTCAGTCATGGACCCATAACCTCGCGCAGTCCACACTGCTCAACATCTTGAACATTCCACACTTTGGAAGGCACCAAGAAGTGAATGCATGAATCAAGTTTTTTTTGTCCTGTTACCATGGAGGATACTTGTGGTTAAATCATCGTATCACAGTGGATCCGACATTGATCAATCAGATCATAGGACTGAGTATGCAAGGCCCTGACCATCAAGATTTTTATCCCAAAAAAACCATGGATCGCGCCTTAGCTCAAAGGATCAAAGATGCCTACGACGATGTTGATAAAGGAACACAAGGCTACAAGGTAGCTTCTATCCAGAGCGTTGCAGTGTGCCTAGCCTGTCAATTGATCATAGGAAAGTTAGTTCGTAAGAACCGACCCACCCAAGTCACTGGTTCTGTAGTTGACCTCGTAGGAAAGTGCACGGAGGGCCTACAAATGAATTAGGTGAAGTACCTCGTGAACCAGTTGGAACTGGACTACAGGGAAGCGTAAGATCAAGGATACGAGTTCCACTTCAGTTGGCTTCTATTCTAGATTTCTTTCATCACATGGGAGATGTCGGAAGGTGCGACCTTCTCGGACATCGAGCCCTTTGAACCTCTGGTCGCGAAGTTTAGTACACTGTGTTATTCCAGTGAAATGAACAAGCAATGAAAGTCAAATGTCATATTCCACACATATTACAATCAATTGAAGTTAGCTATCCAGTCGGAGCCTCACATCACACCAAATACTCTCCACAAGTTTCAGACTTTAATGAAATTCAACATGGACTGCCATTTCATTTATATTACAATGCACACTGACGAGCACAAGAAACAACTTAAATCTTATTACAATATGACATAGGAGGACTTAGAATAAATCACCAAGGACTGGTCGATGAACCTCCTCATTCCAATAGACCCTGTGGAGATATTCGATTTAGACAGTCTAGAAACTACGTCGGATACACCTAGACCTAGCAAGATAAAGAATACCAAAGAGGTCCATGATTTAGATAGCACATCCATGAAGACTGCTTCCATATTAGAAGAGAATGGAGGAGATGGCAGAGAGATAGATGGCATAGAATTTGAACAAAATAAAGGTGAGGTTACACTACCTAGAGACGAGGAGGATCCCTTGAAGAAAAGGAAGGTTTCCATGTCGAAAACTTCCACCCAGAGGAAAGTGAAAGAAACCATGACCAAAATGCAGACCATCCTCACCTCCGACGACTTCAATTTCATCATAGCTTCCCTGAATGATGCTTCGCTGGAGATAACAGAGAAGTAAGAAACTAAGAAGGAGGAGGTGTTCCATCAGATTAAGGATGTGATCCAAGGAGTGCAACATGCACTACAATCCAGCCGCGCAGTCTCCACTGTGCCTCTACTAGCAGGAACATCAGAACTGGGAGATGAGCCAACTCAACTCCACCGCATCGCTGATACAGTTGAAGATTTCCTTTGACAAGATCAAGAAGAAATAGCGCAAGCTACCCAAGATTTGGCACAAGTATTAGGAGACATTGTAGAACAACACAGTGTTGTAGAATGGGAAAATCTTGCTCTGCAAGCGAAGTGGGATGAAGAAAAAGAACAATTGAAAAAAAGTAATGAGCAGTTGCTCGCAGAGAAACTCGAAGTAAAGGAAATGGTTCACATATCACTTTGCTTTGTGACAGTCTTAGAAGTAAAGAACAAAGAGAGAGTTCCACAACAAGTGGCACAACTTTAAGAAGTAATCCAACAGCTCTAGTAGCACATAACAGACTTCGAGCTCCATACTGTGCCTGAGACCCCTCAAGATGTAAGAGACCAAAGGGAAGAAACTGCCCGCAACGTAGTTGACAGACTAAATGCTCTTGACTTGGAGTGAAAGTAGCTAAGTAATCACAGAGCCCAAACATATGAGAACCTCACCGAGAATCTAGAGTTACAGGTATTAGAGTCACAGCTCAAGGAATCAAAGTAGCACACAGACACACTACAGGTGTAGTTGAAGGCCTTTTCAGCCATGGAAAGAATGAAGCGGTCTCAAGAGCAACACACCACCCAACAACAGATCCATACGATTCAAATTAGAGTGATGGAAGTTACTCAATGACTTCAACCAGTACAATATAAGGTGTGCCAATTATTCACAGAGATTGAAAGCCGAGGAGCAAAGCTAGAATAGGTTGTCATCGCAACAAAACAATGCCTAGAAGGGCCCATGAATGACGCAATGATTTAGGAGTTCACCAAGCAAGAGGTCATCGCACAACAGCAAGTCGAAGCAGCTTGAGCCAAGCTCGAGGCATTTGAGGTAGAACTGGTCAGATCCAAGTGACTCGGGATGAGTCACAGGTGAGTGTTGGGGGCCTGTTGGCCCTTGACCAAGTTTTGGGAGATTCTTGGTCATAATGACCTATTTTGGGACTTCGATAACCTGTCGAAGGAGGAGTGCAAGATGAAGCGGAGATCATGGGATCTCGGCCCACTTTTGGATCCTTTTTGGGTTTTGGGGAATATGTAATGGGAATGGGATGTCGGCCCATGGGTTTACCCATGTTTAGGCCTATTTTGTATGTATAAATAGAAGGCTAGGCAATGTAAGAAGTAGTTGAAGAGGTGCATCTATGTGATGTGAATGTATGCTAAGTGCAAGTAGAGTCTGTAAGTGCTTAGTGCATGACTGTAAGAGACTTGTAGAGCTAAGTGCAGGTCCTTGTGACAAATTATGGAAGGCTGAGTGTTGTAATGCAAGGAAGAAGTATCTAGCGATCTACGTAGATCTTCTGTCCTATGCGGAGTAAGGGTTTTTATGGATTTGTGCTTGTAACCTATTGACTGAAGAAAATAAAGAAGAAGAGTTGGTGGACGTAGCCCCAGGGTGGGGGTGAACCACGTAAACATTGTGTTGTCTTGCTTTGTGCTTGTCTAGATGTGTTTATATATTATTTTTCTAAGTGCTTTGAGATGATTATATAGATATTCTTATCCTTAGTGCTAATGACATGTGAGAATTTTAGATCTGATCCACATGAATGCGTTTAGTGCTTGATATTCTAGATCTAACTCTATGTTTATGCTAAGTGCTTAAGTACCTTATATCAGTGTGAATGTTGCGAAGCCCTGTGTTATCAGTGAAGTGATTATTGATTATATATTGAGTAACCGACGATGCTAAGCGATTTATTAAGTATTATAATCACAGATCTGTGTCCTAGCTAAGGTTGCAGACACCTGAGTCTTGCAACCACCCCTACCTCTACCTCGGGTGAGACTTCATTTGCCTCGCAGGTGTTGCTAAAAGGGATGGTATCTAGGTATTTTTTGGTGCACTATTGTAGCGTTGAACCCTGGGTCTGCCCCTGTGCCAACATATGGAAAATGACTTTTTTTATGTGACTAAGGAGTAATTGCTATGTCCAGTTTCATGTGAGTAGCAGTAATGAAGTGTTCCCATGAGGTGTTCTTCTTTCTTAGTTCTTCAACAACCAACATTCTAATCAACCCAAAATGAAAAATGCTAGTATCCACAACCTTTGACTTGGATTGAACCATGTCTAACATCTTGCCTATGCTCCTTAGCAAATAGAAGGGAATGTTCATTTCAACTTTTCCAGTAAAATGTAGCAGAAGCCTTATATGGTACTGGTATAATGTATTGAACCTCCCTTCACAAGTGAAGTACCTTTGAATGATCTTCAATATTTTATCAAATTCTCCAACCAGATGATTTCTTGGCACCCCTTTGGAAAGATTGTTAGTTTTATATTTAGTATTAAGGAAGTCTTTGTCATAGGTTGCATCCAAGGCCATGGATTTAAACCAACTCTCACCAATGATAGGGATCCCTGTAGCAACTGAAATAGAGGTCTCAGACACCTCAAATTCTAGGTCTCCTACCTTGGTCTTCACGCCATCAAAATGTAAGGAAAACTGCCTTGTCACCTCCGGATGAACCCTTTTCATATTTTGGCAGAAAGTGAGGAAGCCCACCCTTCGAAAAACTTCTCTAACCATGGGATTTTCCTCGAATAGATGCATGTCTGGAAGTTTAGTTTTGACCAAATTACCTCCCTTGTGTGAATTATTCTTCTGAGGAGTCTCCATAGTTTAGGATACAAATGATTAGAGCTATGGAGTGGTGATGACCAAGAAAAAAAGAGTCAGACCTCAAAAAAGAATCTGATAGTGAAGAGAGGATGCCCTTTTCCAGAAAATTTTCCCCAAATTTAGACTAATTACTAGCTTAGGAAACAATGGTTGTAAATTTCTCTCCCTTGACTGTGTACATGTATTAAAACTAAGAAATAATCATATGGTGAAGTAATACACTATAAAGTCTTTTTAAAAAATTGGTCCAAAACAATCCAATTGAAAAGGTAGAGGAGACAGGGGAAGAGGCAACAACATTTCAGTAGCATTTCTGAGTAGCACACTATGCATGCAAGAAAAGAAACTTGCTTGGGTAGTGAGAGTTTGAGAGAAAAACAACCAGATGTTAGGTGATGGTGGCTGCAGGCTTGAGTGGATGAGGCTTATAGAAAAGTACAAGGGAAAATATCTCCTCGAATTATGCAAGCAAGTTGAATACCAAAACTCCGGACGATAATTTCTCCTTGAAAATGATATGTAGAGGGGAAAAAACCATGGAATACCTAGAGAATAATGAAAACTCAGAGCTTGAATGAAATTTTAGGAGAATATCATGAGAAATTCGACCTCCAAATCCTCCTTAGCATCAGATCAGGTGGCGTTGCTGCCAACTGGTATGGACTAGTAGCTTGTCCATCGCAGCAATTTGAGTTTTTCAAAATTTGAAAACTGTTAGCAGAGCCCATAAATATGAAACCTATAAGGCATACTTTTAACTAACCATGGAGCTGAAAAACAAGGAAGAGATGACATCAACACAATAATCAAGAATCGTGGTGAAAGATGAAAGACAGGGAGTGCACTACGAAAATTCTTGGTTAGTTGGCAACGCTCCTTTTTAAATAATGATTTGACCAGTAAGCAAAGGAAAAAGGGGAATACATGGCAAGGCTATGAAGGCATGAGTGAGAAATATGGCATGTCAAGTCGAGCTGATCGTGGAGTGATTCAGACTTAGTGTCAAGTCATGAAGGGGATCAAAAGGTAAGTCATAAGAAAAATGATCCTAGTTCAAAAGGTTTATGTGAGGATCAAAACATAAGTCATGATTTAAGACTTTATTTATCAAAGGAACCTAAGCAATCACACTTTAAGGGAATAAATAAAAAAAATTAAAATCTAAAGATTTAGGAAAAATTAAAACTAAAGGCTAAAGACCGAAGACAACTTAGTGTGATAACATTGGCTCCACAGGGGATGGCATGCCTCTTACGGGCTGCCAAGAACAAGTAGATTCGGTGCCTTATTCTAGGGCTATGGGGTCAGTTATTAAAACAAAACAAAAATAAATATGATATTTACAATGGCATGAAAATCCATTCATGGCTCAAGAAAAGTACTTTTTTAGAAAATGCCCATTGACAGGGCCACCAAAAACTTCTTCATCCTCCAAATTCTACAACTAGAAAGTGTTATTAGAGAATACCATAGAAATTTTGAAGGGACCAATCCATAAGGCTTCAAATTTACCGTCCTTTCATTTGTCTTGTTTTGGTGCATCCCACTTGAGCACCAAGTCTCCTAGATGAAAGTCTTATGTGTTTACCTTTTGGTCAAAAACCTTCTTGATCTTCTGCTGATGATCATGTGCTTTATCCAGAAGTTGATCTTGAGTTTGCTACACTTCCACTAGCTGATGTATCCTTCTGATCATATTATTTGGCTCTCCTTGGTAGTCTTGAAGGAATTTCTCCATAGGAAAGGCCAACTGAGAAGGAATTATGGCTTCAACCCCATACATGAGTTGGGAAGGAGAAAGACCAAGGGACCTCTTTGTTGTCACTCTGTCAACCCACAAAGAAATTTTTATCTTGGAATCCCATGCTTTCTTGTTGTCCTCTAACAATATTTTGATGATCTTTAAAAGGCTCTTGTTTGAAGACTCTGCTAGTCCATTCCCCTGGGGATAATAGGGATTCAAGTGAATCAAAGTTATTCCAAATTTCTCACAGAAATGGATCAATGGTTCAGCCTTGAAAGAAGAATCATTATGAGTTACAATACTATTCGAACAACCAAACATGCCATAATATCCTCGAGAAAACCAATGATCACTTTGTGAGAAGCATTCCTTGTAGGGATAGATTCTATCCATTTTGTAAATTAATCGGTGGTAGTCAAGATCCACCTATGTTGACCACTGGAAGAAGGATGAATTTCCCCAATAAAATCTAGACCCCACTGCTGGAAGGGTCCTGAAGCTACCACAGGATTTAACGGAAAAGACTTGAGCTGCTACTTTCAAAATCATTTTTGACACTTAACATAGGTTTTGATATTAGCACAAACATCGATGAATAGACTAGGCCATAATTACCCAACCCTTAGAATCTTATATGTTGTGGTCCTCCAAAAATGATGCCCACCACATAAATTGTCATGGAAATCAGACATAATATTTTGGGCTTCTTATGGGTCTAGGCATCTCAAAAGCACTCCCAATGGGTCTTTCCAATACAAGACTTGATCAACAAGGAAATATTTAATTTATTTGAGTTTTAAGGCTCTCACCTTGTTCTTTTCCATACCATTTGGAGGCTGCAATTTCTATAGAAAAAATATAATGTCCTTGTACCAGCTGTAATCTGCCAATGTAGGGACAACTTGAGAACCTTTGTCAATCAATTTGGCCTATTGATTTTATGAGAAAGTGTTGATTAAATTTACCCCCAAAGTTGAGCAATTATATTCAACCAACAACTTGGCTAAACCTTGGCCTTTAACCAATTTGGTAGGCTTAATCTCAAGATCAAATTCAAGGATTTTAGCAACCACTTGCTCCTTTTACCGTCTATATCAGGCTGAATAAGAATTTACTTCACAAAAGATGATAAGACATAAGCAATGACTCTCGAATGCAACACATAAATTCTAAAAGACTTGAGATATTTAACCAATGCATAGGCCTGCTTATCCATGATGTCATATTTTAATTCAGCATCCCTGCTAAAAAAAGCAATGGGATGCTCTAAGCCTTCAATGTTCTTCTGCAATAAAACAACTGCTACTGTATCAAATGAAGCGAAAGAAAAAAATAAGAAAATCCTTTGAGTAGTCTAGGCTGATGAGCATAGGGAATTTAGTTAAGGCTTTCTTTATTCTATCAAAAGAATTACGGGACTCAGTAGTCCATTTGATTTCATTTCCTTTTCTCAACATGGCTGTAATATATTTCACCAACTCAACAAAATTTAATACAAACCTTCTCAAAAATTTATTTTTTCCCAAAAATGATTGAACCTCCTTTTTGGATCTAGGAAGTAGCCTTATATGCAAGAAAAGACAAACAGAGTGCAAAGTAGCCTTATATGCAAGAAATCAGGGATGTCAGTGGTATATTGACAATGGATGTTCCAAACACACGACTTGAGATCAAAGTAAATTTCTGAATTTAAAGAAGAAAGGAAAAGGAAAAGTAACTTTTGGAGATAACATGCCAGCCATGATACTGGGAAAGGGAACCGTTAGTTTAGGAAATAATAAAACCAAAGAAGAAGATGTACTTCTGGTAGAAAATCTCAAACATAATATCTTAAGTGTAAGCCAAACATGTGATCAGGGTCACATACTTACTTTTGATTCTCAGAAATGTGAGATCAGAAACAAATACACTGGAAAACTAGTGGCAGATGCACCAAGAACATCTAGCAATGTGTACATCCTTAATATAGATAAAGAAGAAAAATGTTGTTTAAGCCAACTAGATGAAAGTTGGTTATGGCATAAAAGGTTGGGACATTTAAGTTGTGACAACTTTATCAAAGCCAACAAGAAAGAGGCAGTTAGGGACCTACCAAAAATGTTTAAGCCTTCAGATCCCATTTGTAAACATTGTCAAGTAGGAAAGAAAACAAGAGTTAGATTCAAAACAAAAGAACACTCCACAACAAAACCATTAGAGCTTATTCACACAGATCTATGTGTACCTACCAGAACCAAAACTACTTATGGTGAACATTATTTTATGTTGATTGTTGATGACTACACAAGACTGACCTGGGTTTTGTTTTTAAAAGAAAAATCAGAAGCCCTTGAGAAAATTAAAACATTTAAATCTCTTGTAGAAAATGAAACGGATCTCAAAATTAAATGGCTAAGATCAGACAATAGAGGAGAATTCACCTCTAAAGAGTTGACTCAATTCTGTGAAAACCATGGCACCAAAAGAAAATTTTCAACTCCCAGGACTCCTCAACAAAATGGAATGGTAGAAAGGAAAAACAAAATATTTCAAGAATATGAAAGAACTATGCTAAATGAAGTCAAACTTCTAGACAAATTTTGGAGAGATACAATCCACATAGTAGTTCAGATACTTAATAGAGCCCAGTTGAGACCTAGTCATGACAAAACCCCTTATGAACTATGGTTTGGGAGGCCAGCCTATGTAAGTTTTAAACCTGTGAAGTAAAGAAATGCATATAGATTCTTAAGCAATACATAAATTAATCAATGGCTCATACACAAAGTACACAGAGATTTTATATTGGAAACCCTCAACCAGGAAAACCTTTCTTATTTTCATTATATCAAATTTCACCATTCTCAATACAATATATACAATGTTTTTAGGTATTCCGTAGATACCAAAACCCTAATCCCTTAATCCAGGATTAATTTACAAATCCGCTAAAAATAGCAAAATCCGCTAAAAATAGCAAAAAATCGCCCATGCAGACGCAGTTGTTGTATCTGATGCACCCACACACACACACATGCAAAGAATATAACACATACCCAACTGCCTCTGTAAAACACTTTAGAATTTTTGGAAGTAAATGTTACATAAAGAATGATGAAGATAACCTAGGAAAGTTTGACCCAAGATTTGATGAAGGAATATTCCTAGGATACTCATCGAATAAGAAGGCCTACATATGTTATAATATCATACTACTAAAAATAGTGAAAATTGCAAATGTAAAAGTATATGATCTAAAAAAGGGCATATCCAAAGACTTTGATAAAAAATAACAATAAGAAGATGATAATATAAAATCTCAACAAGAAGAGGATGATGTAGAATCTCAACAAGAAATTGATGATGAAATATAGGAAAATGAACCACACAATGATGATGAAGACAATGAAGAAACACCCTTTCCAAGAGATCCATCAAAAAGATTTCAAAAGAATCATCCTGAAAGCCAAATCATTCGAAATAAAAGTGCAGGTCTAGAAACAAGAAGGAAACTAACCTTTGACCCAAAACAAGCAATGTTATCCTTAATTGAAGCTAAGTCAATTAAAGAAGCAATAAAGAGTAAAGATTGGATCAAATCAATGAATGAATAACTAGATCAAATAGAAAATAATCAGATTTGGGAACTAGTTCCAAGACCCAAGAACAAGAATGTGTTAGGAACTAAGTGGATATTCAAGAACAAATAAAATGAAAATGGGGAAATTATAAATAACAAATCCATATTAGTCTGCAAGGGATATTCCCAAGTAGAAGGTATTGATTTTGTAGAGACCTTCGCTCCTATAGAAAGACTTGAGGTCATCATAATGTTCCTAGCATTTGCATGCTTTAGAGATTTCAAAATCTATCAGATGGATGTAAAATCAAAATTTCTTAATGGAACACTAGAAGAAGAAGTCTATGGTGAGAAACAAGAAGGATTCATTTTATCAGAAAACCAGGACTATGTGTGCAAACTGAAAATTCCCTGTATGGTCTTAAACAAGCCCCCGAAGCATGGTTCTCTAGACTTAACCAGTATCTACAAAAACAAGGATACAAGAGAGGGACTACTGGAAACAATCTATATATCAAAATTGAGGATAAAAACATGTTTTTTGTGGTAGTATATGTAGATGGCATCATATTTGGGAGTAATCTCACTACATTAAGAAGAAAATTTGCAACTAAAATGCAAGAAGAGTTTGAAATGTCTATGATGGGAAAACTTTCATTTTTCTTAGGTTTACAAGTAAATCAAACCAAAAATGGAATATTTGTTTCACAAACCAAATATATCAAAGACATGTTGAAGAAATTTCAAATGGAAGACAATAAACCTATGAGTACTCCCATGGTCACTGGATGTAAGCTAAGTCTAGAAGATGACTCAGCAAAAGTGGATCAAACAATGTATAGATCAATGATTGGAAGTTTACTCTACTCAACAACAACGAGACCTGACATAATGCAGGCTATACAACTTGTGAGGAGATTTCAATCTGCACCTAGAGAAACTCACTTAAAATCAGTAAGAAGAATATTCAGGTACCTTCAAGGCACCTTAGAAATTGGATTGCGGTATCCAAAAGATAAATATTTCAACCTAACTGCATATACTGATGTTGATTGGGTAGGTCACATAGATGATAGAAAATGCACTAGTGGAGGAGCATTTTTCTTGGGAAAAAGTCTAGTGGCATGGTCAAGCAAGAAACAAACATCCACATCTCTTTCTACAGCAGAGGAAGAATGCATTGATGTTGCATCCTGTTGCACACAAGTTCTTTGGATGAAAAAAACTTTAGAAGACCTACAAATAAAATATAACAATCCTATTACTATTAACTATGACAACACTAGTGATATAATCATATCTAAGAATCCAGTGATGCATTCTAAAACTAAACACTCGAGGTCATGAATGAATTTTTCTCGAAATGGAACTGATGGAATCACGCACGCGAAGGGATGTCGGGGGCTATAGCACTCGAACGGGAGGATCTGTTTGTTGCTGGAAGTTCTTTAGGTTCTGCATCTGGCTTTCGAACGGGCTTTAGGTTCCTCACTGGTTACAACTATCCAACTTACAAGGATGCCTTTACAATTTAATTCACACATACCAATCAAATTCCATTTTTGAAGAGATTAGGTTACCCAAAAATTGGTCAAAATAGTGCATGTAGACACCGAAGAACATATTACAGACATTTTCACCAAACCTTTGCCTAAGAGTACTTTTGAAAATATTTGACAGAAATTAGTAGTAATTCAAAAACCTCATTAAAAATCAAATGGTTAGGGGAGAATTACCCTAGGGGGAGAAACCCTTTTCCATTGATGTGAAAGGGGGAGAGTAACTTCATAGAGAAAATCATCATCATAGGGGGAGTATGTATGAAGTTAGAGTGTTTCCCTCAATGACAAAGGGGGATATTGTTGGACACATTGTCATTGATGTAATTTCATTGATGTCAACAACCAATAATTCACATGAAGCTCAGGAGGGTTAGCGAATGAAGATCGAAGATCGGAAGGGAAAACACAGTGAAGAAACATGATCCGATCAAGTCAGGATCATTGAATATGCAAGCGCCAGATCAACCACAAGGATTGATTACAGAGCACGAAGAGAGAAATAAACTATATGTTATTTCCAATGTCACAATTATTCTAGATCGTCAGATCTCATCGACTCAAATATTGATGATTGTGGTTGATCCATAAAATGATCATAATAAGTCATGCCCGTTGGATACACAAGCGCTAGATCAAAGACATGGATAGATTGATGAGAGAGAAAGGAAAAATAAACAATGTGTTATTTCCAATCCTGCAATTAGTCAGGATCATCATATCTTATAGATTAAAATATTGACGGCTGTGGCTTACTCACCAACATTCACACAACCTCAATTGTGGAGCTTGGGTGATGAATTAAACCACTTCCAAGTTTTGGTTCCACAATCCACATCAAGCATCGATGGTCAGTCGACAATAGATCTATGGTTGGTATTAGTTCCACCACCAATGAGTGATTTCCATTTGCGGAACTCGACGATAGTCTTAAAATTCATGCTAGTTGAGGACCCCGCAATCATCCTTGATCATTGATCTACTTAGAGATCCTTCTTGACCATTGGATCACTTTAAGTGGAAGGATAGGATAAGAAAAAATGCTAAGATCTCTATTACCTGAATTCCCGATAACCTTTGGATCACTTTAAAGTGGAAGGACATGATAAGCAAAGAAGAAGAATTGTTGGATTTAATCCAAGGCAAAGAAGAATTGCATCGAGTCGTAGATCTAAGATCATGATCAATGAACATCATTAATTTTGGGTTACAAGTTGTGAGGAGTTTACACTTTGGGGAATATCACTTTGGAAGAATTGTGAAGTGGAGATATCGAATTACCTGAAGTCCCGTAGGCTAAAATTCCGAAGTCACTCTTTGTCGTCGATCTAAGATACATTTCAAATAGTATTCTGATCGTAAGATCAAGGATATGAATATGTGCCACATAGGGAGATCTATGTCAACAAACCATGCCATCAAGGACATGTGGCACAGTTAGATAATGACAAGTGTCAATATGAAATCAACAGTTCAGGTATGTGTAAATCATGAATCTGAGTGACATGTGGAAACCATTCCGCCTGTGTCATGTCAACAAGTGATGTTGAAAAGTTACGTCACTCTGGGAGTTTTACTTCAAGAGTTTCACCACCATTAAATGACCTAAGTCCCGAAATCCGAAGAAAAAAAGTAAATGAGAGTCGTTCATCTCAAACTCTTAATGAATTCATCCATCTCATCATGCGATTAAAATGTGACCATTGATCTTGATAAGTGTTCAAGCACTTGCTTAGCTTAGCACCTGGTCACCACCTAGGGTCGTAGGCAATAAGAAAAATAAGGGTAAAATAAGGAAGCACTTAAATGGATAATCCTATGGTTCTATGCCTGTGGTGACATATAAATGGTTTGAAGGAAGCGCCTCTGCATAAATCAGTTTCTACAATTTGCAGAGATATAAAATCGAGTTAAAAAGAAATTTATCAATACCTGTGATCGATTTATGAAAAGAACTCTGACTAAGTTAAAATAATTAACATTAATATTTGAATAATAATAGTGATTATTGTTAATGTTAATGAAGAGGTGCGATGGTCCAAAGGGACACAATGTTTCATAGCTCACACCAGTTGGAAAAGTATATAAATGAGAAAGAGAGGTGAGAAGAATGTGTCACTGCGGTCCAGATCAGAAGATAAAAAACATAAGAAGATTCTAGGAAGGAGAGCGGAAGATACTTATGTAGTGAGGTTGGAAGGGAGGAGAATGGAAAGATTCATATCCTTACTAATCTAATTGTAAAATAAGGGATTTGGTGCTTCCTAGGGTTGGTGCCCTAAATATAAGGGAGTTGGTTCTTCCTAGGGTTGGTGCCCTAAATACAAGGGAGTTGGCGCTTCCTAGGGTTGGTGCCCTAAATACAAGGGAGTTGGCGCTTCCTAGGGTTGGTGCCCTAAATACAAGGGAGTTGGTTCTTCCCATGTTTGGTGCTCTAAAGACGCGAGAGTTGGTTCTTCCTAGGGTTGGTGCCCTAAAGAAGGGGATTGATGTCTCCTAGAGTTGGTGCTCTAAAGATGATTGTCGTCCTTCACTATTCTTTATAACTTGTAATTGTTGTTAAATATATTTATATAATTAATTTTTCATATAATTAATTGTTGATTCATTGTGATAATCAATAAAATATAAAAATTGACTGCTAATTGTTGAAAAAGGGTAATATTGATTCACCCCCCCTCTCTCATTATTCCAACAATTGGTATCAAAGCAAGGTTCCTTCAGTACAGTCTAACAATTGAAAGGTAGATCCTGAAGATGGATCAACAAGAGGGAATATCTAACAACAAAGCACCATTGTTCAATGGAGGAGTCTATGCTCTATTGAAGGTAAGAATGAAAAAAATATTGTTGGCTCTTGGTTTTTATATCTGAAAATATGTTGTAGATGGTTATGCTGCACCAGCTACTCCACCCAAAGACATTGCAGGAAAGAAAATCTATAATGACAACTCAAGAGAAGTTAATGGAATTCTAGTAGGGTTGACTAATTCTATATGTGTGAAGGTTATGCATTGTAAATCAGCCAAAGAATTCTGGGAAAAGTTGTAGGTTGTATATGAAGGATATGAAAAAGTCAAGGAAGCCAAACTGTAGACCTATAGAACTCAGTTTGAAAATCTGAAAATTAAATAAGAAGAAAACATTGTTGAATACTTTCATAGGGTAGATGAAGTGGTCAATTCAATCAGAGCAGAAGGAGAAAAACTTGAAGATAAACCTATTGTGCAAAAAATACTAAGGTCATAACGTATGAGATATGATACCAAGATATCTTCAATTGAAGATAGGTTTGATCTTGACACACTCATAGTTGATCAACTCCACAGAATTTTTACAGCATATGAAATGAGAACAGGGAATGAAAAATAACAAAAATGGGAAACAACCTTTAAAGAATCTAAAATGAAGCAAGAGAAAAAGATCAATGAAGAGTTATCAGATATATCTGAAGAGGAAACTACCAACTTCATAAAGAAAATCAAGAAAGGGACAGGGAAATACAAAGGGAAGATTCCTCTAATATGTTTTAACTGTGGAAAAATTGGACACTTTGCCAATAATTGTCCCCATCCTAAGCAAAAGGAAAATGATGAGGAAAGAACCTTAAAAAATTAGAAAACCAAAACTAATAATGAAAATAAGTTCTACAAGAAAAATAAAATGTTTTTTACCCAATAAGCTAGTAGCTCATTAGAAGAAAATAAAGAAGACAAACTAGAGATTCTATTTATGGGGATAAAAACTCAAGATGATAGTCATTTAGGAGATGAAGAAGAAGGGAACTTCGAAGAAGAAATCCTTAGTGTAATTGAAGAACTGGGAAACAATAAAAAACAAAACAAGGTACTAAGAGGAGATCTTCTAGAGATTAGAGAAGCTATTAAATCAAGAGAGAAGGAAGTTTCCAAAACCCTCAAGGAGTCACTACAGACCATCAGTGATTTGAAGTCCCAGATCTTGGAAGCTAAAAAATGGAAGAAATCATTTTAAAACAACTTAGTGATAAAAAAAACAAGCATGTGAGAAACTAGAAGCTGAGAATAAGCTACTAAAATGTGAAATTGATAAAGAAAGGAAGGGATCACAATTTGAAAATAGTCCAAAAATTCTGGATGAAATTCTCAGTAGTCAAAGGTCACCAAATAACAAGACTGTTTTGGGATGCACTCAAGACTCAACTTCTAAATTAGAAGGATCTGTCAAGAAAGAAATTAATTATGCAAATATTCTGAAAAGTTCATTAAAAAGGGAACCCTTAAGAAGAGAAGATAAAAAGGGAACCCTTAACAAGAAGAACACAATCACCAAAATGAATCCCATTAATAAATATATATTCATTGGATATTGTTACTCTTGCAATAATTTTGAACATAAGGTTCTACACTTCAAATCTTATGGACAATACAATAATATAAATGTCCATATATATAAGAACAATAGGTACAATACAAAGAAAAGACAAACATAGTGCAAAGTAGCCTCATATGCAAGAAATCAGGGATTTCAGTGGTATATTGAAAGTGGATGTTCCAAACACATGACTGGAGATCAAAGTAAATTTCTCAAGTTAAATAAGAAAGGAAAAGAAAAATTAACTTTTGGAAATAACATGTCAACTCTGATACTGGGAAAGGGAACTGTTAGTTTATGAAATAATAAAACCAAAGAAGAAGATGTACTTCTGGTAGAAAATATCAAACCTAATCTCCTAAGTGTAAGCCAAACATGTGATCAAGGTCACATACTTACTTTTGATTCTCAGGAATGTGAGATCAGAAACAAGGACACTGGAAAACTAGTGGTGGTCACACCAAGAACATCTAGCAATGTGTAAATCCTTAATATAGATAAAGAAGAAAAATGTTGTTTAAGCCAAGTAGATGAAAGATGTTTATGGCATAAAAGGTTGGTACATTTAAGCTTTGACAACTTGATCAAATCCAATGAGAAAGAGGCAGTTAGGGATCGACCAAAAATGATTAATCCTTCAGATCCCGTTTGTAAACATTGTCAAATAGGAAAGCAAACAAAAGTTATATTCAAAACAAAAGTTATATTCAAAACAAAAGAATATTGCACAACAAAAACATTAGAGCTTATTCACACAGATCTATGTGGACCTACCAGAACCAAAAGAACTTATGGTGAACATTATTTTATGTTGATTGTTGATGACTACACACGACTGACCTGGGTTTTGTTTTTAAAAGAAAAATCAGAAGCCTTTGAGAAATTTAAAACATTTAAATATCTTGTAGAAAGTGAAACAAATCTCAAAATTAAATGTCTAAGATGAGATAATGGAGGAGAATTCACCTCTAAAGAGTTCACTCAATTCTGTGAAAACCATGGTATCAAAAGATAATTTTCAACTCCTAGGAATCCTCAACAAAATGGAATGGTAGAAAGGGAAAACATAACAGTTCAAGAAGCTGCAAGAACTATGCTAAATGAATCCAAAATTCTAGACAAATGATCGAGAGATGCAATCCACACAACAAGTCACATACTTAATAGAGCTCGATTAAGACCTAATCATGACAAAACCCATTATGAACTATGGTTTGGGAGGCCAGCCTCTATAAAACACTTTAGAATTTTTGGAATTAAATGTTACATAAAGAATGATGAAGATAACCTGGGAAATTTTGACCCAAGATCTGATGAAGGAATATTCCTAGGATACTCATCGAATAAAAACACATACAAATGTTATAATGTTAGACTACTAAAAATATTGGAAAGTGAAAATGTAAAAATAGATGATCTAAAAAAGGGTATATCCAAAGACTTTGATAAAAAATCTCAACAAGAAGATGATGATATAAAATATCCACAAGAAGAGGATGATGTAGAATATCAACAAGAAAATGATGATGAAATACAGGAAAATGAACCACAGACTGATGAATAAGACAATGAAGAAATGCCCTTTCCAAGAGCTCCATCAAAAGGATATTAGAAGAATCATCCTGAAAGCGAGATCATTGGAAATAAAAGTGTAGGAGTTGAAACAAGAAGGAAACTAACCTTTGATCCAAAACAAGCAATGCTATCCGTAATTGAACCTAAGTCAATTAAAGAAGCCGTCAAGAGTAAATATTGGATAAAATCAATGAAAGAAAAACTAGATCAAATAGAGAAGAATCATACTTGGGAACTAGTTACAAGACCCAAGAACAAGAATGTGATAGGAACTAAGTGGATCTTCAAGAAAAAATTAAATGAAAATGGGGGAATTATAAAGAACAAATCCATATTAGTTTGCAAGGGATATTCCCAAGTAGAAGGTATTGATTTTGAAGAGACTTTCTCTCTTGTAGAAAGAGTTGAGGCCATCAAAATGTTCCTAGAATTTGTATGCTTCAAAGATTTCAAAATCTATCAGATGGATGTCAAATCAAAATTCCTTTATGGAACACTAGAAGAAGAAGTCTATGTTGAGCAACCAGAAGGATTCGTTTTATCAGAAAACCAGGACTATGTGTGCAAACTAAAAAAGGCCTTGTGTGGTCTTAAATAAGCCCCCATAGCATGGTTCTCTATACTTGATCAGTATCTACAAAAACAAGGACACAAGAGAGGAACTATGAACATCAACCTACATATCAAAATTGAGAATCAAAACATGATTGTTGTTGTAGTATATCTAGATGACATCATATTTGGGAGTAATATCACTACATTAAGTAGAAAATTTGCAACTAAAATGAAAGAAGAGTTTGAAATGTCTATGCTGGGAGAAATTTCATTTTTCTTAGGTTTACAAGTAAATCAAACAAAAAATGGAATATTTTTTTCACAAACCAAATATATCAAATACATGTTGAAGAAATTTCAAATGGAACACATTAAACCCATGAGTACTCCCATGGTCACTGGATGTAAGCTAAGTATAGAAGATGGCTCACCAAAAGTGGATCAAACAATGCATAGATCAATAATTTGATGTTTACTCTACTCAACAACAACGACACTTGACATAATGCAGGATGTAGGACTTGTGGGGAGATTTCAATCTGCACCTAGAGGAACTCACTTAAAAGAAGTAAAAAGAATATTTAGATATCTTCAAGGAACAAAAGATAAATATTTTAACCTAACTGTATATACTGATGTTGATTGGGTAGGTAGCATAGATTATAGAAAAAGCACCAGTGGAGGATCATTTTTCTTGGGAAAAAGTCTAGTGGCATGGTTAAACAAGAAAAAAAATCCACATCTCTTTCTACAATAGAGTCAGAATACATTATTGTTGCATCTTGTTGCACACAATTCCTTTGGATGAAACAAACTTTAGAAGACCTACAAATAAAATATAACAATCCTATTACTATTAACTGTGACAACACTAATGCTATAAGAATCTCTGAAAATCCAGTGATGCATTCTAAAACTAAACACATACCATTTGAATACCATTTTTTAAGAGATCAGGTTACCCAAAAAGTAGTCAAAATAGTGCATGTATACACCAAAGAAAAGATTGTAGACATTTTCACAAAACCTCTACCCAGGAGTACTTTTGAAAATCTCCGACGGAAATTAGGAGTAATTCAAAAACCTCATTAAAAATCGAATGGTTAGGGGAGAATTAACCTAGGGGGAGAAACCCTTTGCCATTGATGTCAAAGGGGGAGAGTAAATTTATAGAGAAAAGCATCATCATAGGGGGAGTACGTATGAAGTTAGGGTGTTTCCTTCAATGACAAAGCGGGAGATTGTTGGACACAGTGTAATTGATGTATTGCCATTGATGTCAACGACCGATGATGCACATGAAGCTCAGGAGGGTTAGAAAATGAAGATCGAAGCTTAGAAGGGAAAATGCAGAGAAGAAATGTGATTAGATCAAGTCAGGATTGTTTAATACGCAAGTGCTAGATCAACGACAGGGATTGATTCCAGAGAGCGAAGAGAAAATTAATCTATACATTATTTCCAATCTCGTAATTATTCTAGATCATTAGATCTCATCGACTCAAAGATCAACGACTATGGTTGATCCACAAAACGATAAGAATAAGTTGTGACCATTGGATACGCAAGCACCAGATCAACGGTAGGGATAGATTGTAGAGAGTGAAAGGAAAATTAAACAACGTGTTATTTCCAATCTCGCAATTAGTCAAGATCGTCAGATCTTATAGATTAAAATATCGACGACTGTCGTTGGCTCACCAAAAATCACACAACTTCAATTGTGGAGCTTGGGTGATGAATTAAACCACTTGCAAGTTGTTCTTATACAATCCACATGGATCGTCGATGGTCACTTGACAATAGATCTACGGTTGGTATAAGTTCCACTACCAATGAGCGGTTTCCAATTGGGGAACTCGATGAGAGTCTTAAAAGTCGTCCTAGTTGAGGACCCCACAATCATCCTTGATTGTTGATATACTTCAAGAGCCTTCTCGATCGTTGGATCACTTTAAGTGGAAGGATAGGATAAGAAAAAAGGCCGAGATCTTGATTACCCAAATTTATGATAGCCGTTGG
>ML790828.1:697695-736698 GCA_009831015.1 Picea engelmannii
AACATGACTAGTAGAGGTTGGTGATGGATGTGCAATGTGACTAACAGTGACCAGACATGTGCCCCGAACATGACTTGCAGCGGCTAGTTGCAGGTCTTCAACATGACTCGCAAAGGTTGTCAACCAATATCCAACATGACTAGTAAAGGTTGGTGATATAACGTTAGTATGCCACACAGTGACTGGATTTGTGCCCCCAGCATGACTTGCAGTGGTTGGTTGCATGTCTTCAACATGACTCACAGAGGTTGTCGACCAATCTCCAACATGACTAGAAACGGTTAGTGATATAATGTTAGTATGACACGCAGTGACTGGACTTGTGGTGGTAGTGAATTGTGGAATTTGAGTCCAAGGTGCATGGAAAGATTGATTTTGAGAAATTGTAGGCCAAGAAGGATACTGGTTTACACTGTGTCCCTGTCCGGTAGGACAGTATCCTCCTCCATACTGATTCATAAAGGGTTGTAAGGGCATAGACACTGAGGAAGCCACTTGCGAAGAGAAAGAGACAAGACAAGGGTTACTCACGTGAGGATATATGTTGCCCCTGGGTGAAGGAAATTCATGAGGGGGGTTGCCCATACTATAAAAATAACTCCCCCCAGATGAAACACTGGAGGACAGACAGAGGTCCGCCATGGGAAAAGTGTTCGTAGGAACTGACATAGCGGAAGAAGGATAAGTGGACAGAGTGTGATAAGTAAATGATTGCTTAATTGGGCACTTACTTCTCGCATAGTGGATTCATAGGAAGGAAGATTCCAACCTCTTATCGTAAGAGGTGTTTGAAGGATATGACTCCCACCAAATGGAGAGGGATACGAAGGAGGCATTATGCCCCTAGACCCAAAACTTGTATTCTCACAAGGAGATGAGACAAAGGATGGTAAGTGTGAAGACATATCAGACATACCATGAGAAAAATGATTAGGGACCCAAGGCATAGACTGAGTACCATGATTCTGCATACCATAATGCAAAGCGGAAGGATCCATCCCCATGGAATGAGTGAATTTCATGGGGGGGTTAGTAGTAAATGAGGGAGCAAAAGGAAATCCATTGTTCATGATAATGAAGACTCAATACAAAATCCTAAGGCCAACTAGTAGTCAAAGAGCACTCCAAAAGTCAAACGACCAATATGCATGCAAACAGGCTAAAGTGGTTGAGTGGCCTCCCTCGCTAAAGAAGGTATGTATCGTTCAAGAGGGACCTAAGACTCCCCGCTGAAGTTTGGAGGTAACATAATCAATTATAAGAGCCCTCATAGGATTAACAACCATTTGGTTAGATCCCCCCCAGAGAGGTAATCCTCCATAAAGGCTATGTGATGTCTGACCCTTATCTGACTCAGGGTACAAGCAAAATAACCCATGCAAGTAACCTATGAGATACCTATGTCAAGCAACTAATCAACCACTATATAACCGATGCACAGGTGAATAGTCGTAAGTCAGGATTACCGCATGGGTAGGGTAGCAAAGCCCGAAACCTTGAAAGTACTGCCTCTCACAAAGGTATGGATACTAGCAAGATCCCCAAATACGAATAAATCCATAGAAATATCTCTGACGCTAGGTGAGTATCCAGGGGTTATCCCTTCAACAAAAATTGCGTGACCTCGTTCTTAACTACAGTGTGAGTGGAGCCTCCTGATATTACCAGTTATACAATGGATTTCTCAACTCCCTGTCTTAGACACATATATTGATTTAATTGCCTTGGAGAAGCTTACTCACAAAATGCTATCCCAAGACACTAAATCCTAGGCTAGTTTGTGCACCCTAAACAATAAAATCGTTACTAATCAATTTTAGTTTAAACCGTAAATTTTATTGGCCATGATTACTCAAAAATGTATGGAAATGAAACTCGTAGTGTTATGACTCTGCATAAAAATAAAAATAGATATAATGCAAAGCCTAACTTTAACTTTTCAGTGAATGATATTCTAAATAAAAACAGTGCAATCTTCAATTTTAACTCTGCAACTCATAAGTAAAATGAAATCTTTCACTAAATGTGCTAAGCTAATGATAAAGGTTCCAAGACAAAAATACCAACCAATGCAAAATACCTATTTTTTTTTATTTTCAATGTATTAAAAAGAAAATGCATGGACTGATAAGCGACTTGATATATAACTTCTATTGTGTATAAAATAAATCACTCGAGAAGAATACCAAGAAGCTAAGAAGACACCAACTACCAAGGACAAATCAAAAACGGAAAAAAAGAGAAAGACGTCGCCCAAAAATTCAACTCCAAACAGGTTTCATGTCATCCTAGATAATCTCAACAGGCACCACAGAGACCTAAGAAGGCTCAGTGATCCTCAAAACCTACCCATTTGTCACTAAACCAAGCAAGAAAGCAAGGGGAAGTGGTATACGTGACTGTTCAAGATAAAAGGGTGTATATATGCCTCTTGCAGTGGGACAACAAGCGTGTATACGTGGCTATCAGGGAAAAAGGGCATATATCTTTTAAAACAAGGATAGGCAAGGTAAAAGGATGGAAAACTCAGACCCAGAGTGAATAGACTCTATCCAACTGTGATACGACAAGAAACACAAAGGAAAAAGAGCAATGTAAGAAGAAAAAATACTTCAACCCTTAGAGGGAAGATCTATCCCCAGCAGAGTCGCCAATTCTGCTACAAGGGAAAAACTCTCTATGGCCAAGGGTAAAGCACAACAGACAGGTATGACTACAAAAATCAACTCAATTCCAACGTGTGCTATATAAACTAATGTGCAATACAAGGAAGAAGCCTACCTCGATCCAATCGTTTGATGGGGTTCCACCGTTGAGCACTTTGACCCAAAGTTTTACACCTGCAAGAAGTTCTCAACAAACAAGCGATGCAAGTATGTAATGACAATATATAAAATGAGTTAGCACATTAGATAGCACAATCCATTAATAAACATTACAAACATGCCCATGGATAATAATCATATATTTGCAAGATATCGATAGGATGGGAAAGGAGTATTTCTATTAATAATTGATCAACATAAGTATCAACATTACAGACTTTCCTGTCGGCATGGTTCGAAACCAAGAAACCAAGTTCCTTCCAATTGGGTCTCCACTACTTCAATCCTCCATCAAAGGCAAGCTCATAGCAAAGAGGTAATGAGGTCCTCTCGACAATAAGGAAAGAGCTTGGGGGTTGAACATTGTGTTCAGACTTGAGGGACAAAGGGATGTAGACTCAATATGAAGTAATTTCTCCAGAGTATCTTTTCTCTCAAAGTTGAATGCTTTCTCCTGCTTTTCCATAGCTTGAAATTGTGCTCTTATAGCCTCCATAATGCAACTGAAGTGCCGATTCAGAACGTTTCCAATATATGGAAGGCCAAAGATTAGAGATTTTTTTTGTGACATGGAAACACAACCTCATTTTGTATTTTTTGGCACAAATCTCGATATACACAAGTTGTAGTGGAGCAAAAAGTGTATATGCATCTTGCAAAGCAATTAGGGAGCATATATGTGGAAAAATATATATTTTTGGCTCTAGATTTATCAAAAAGGGGTTGATAAGTCTGCATAGGGAAATGGAAAAAGGCCTTCTATGCAAGATAGAAATGTTGAGGAAAATCTTGCTATAACAGTGATATGGCGTTCTTCTCTAGTGATGAATTTGGAATTCCTCATTCAATGTTGTAATCATATTATTAAGGAAGTGTGTCTCATGATCACTTAATAGGTTGTGTGGGCATCCAAATCGTGTAACTACATGCTCAAATAGAAAATGTGCAATAGTCTCCACAGTACAATTTGTAATTGTTGTTTCTTATGATCATCTGGTCAAATACCTTGTCGCAGTGATTGTATACCTATACCTTGATCTTCTCGTTGGTGGATTGATTGATCCAACAAAGTCTATTTCTCATTTATCAAATTCCTACAACATAACCCGTGGATTCAAAGGAATATCATCCCTTTTGGATGGCTTTCCTACCCTTTGACAAACATTGCATGCTTGAAAATATTCTTTAGAATCCTTCTGAATTGTGGGCCACCAAATCCCTGCACACAAAATCTTTTGAGAAGTCGCTTTACCTGCATAGTGTCCTCCTATAATCCCTTCATGTACTTTTGAGAGTATAATTGGCCTTTCATGCTCTAACACACATCATCTTAATATTCCATCTACCCCTAACTTATTAAGTTCCCTGCAATTAGTTGGTAGTCCTCTTCTTTAACCACTAATTGTTTCTTATGTATATTCCCTACATCTTCTCTTGATAGTATGCGTGATAAGTGACCTGGTCCTGTATTCAACATCCCTAGTTTCACAACAACTACAAAATCATATTTTTGGAACAACAACAACAACCATATGTGTATTATCGCCCCCCCCCACCCCAACATTGGCTTGTTGACTAAGTATCTTAGCGCAAAATGGTTTGTATACATATTAAAATGTGAGCCCAAAAAATAATGCCTAAATTTCTGCAACGCATACACCATTCCCAACAATTCTCGTTTTGTCATAGTGTAGTTCATTTCTTTTGCTGACAACTTCCTACTTTAAAATGAAATTGGATTATCCATGTATCCTTCTGGTTGAGATAATATTGTGCCTAAATCTAAGTACAAAACATCCACATGAACATGGAACTCCTTTTTCCAATATGGAAAAATCAAAATCGGTGTAATCACTAAATTCTTCTTCAATGTGTCCAAACCTTTCTGAAAGTCCTCATTCCACTAGAACTTAGCTTCTTTCTTCAAGAAATTTTCCATGGGTGTTGTAATATGTGCATACCCCTTGATGAACTTCCTAAATTAGCATGTATGTCTTAATGTTTCTCTCATTTGTTTGACTAATGTAGGTGGTTGTAACTCCAAAATCACTGCAATCTTGGCAGGATCCACTAATAAGCCCTGCTTGCATAACACATGGACCAAAAATAATACCAAAAGGAGCACAAAAAATACATTTCTTCAAATTTAGTGAAATATGAAACTATCTACATCTATCCAAAATTAACCTTAGTACTTCTATACGATCCTTCAATATTCTAAACATAGTCCAATCATCTAAGTAAACCTCAAGGAATTTATGAATAAATTACTTAAAGGGTGCGAAAACTACACTTGAAAAAACTACAGGTGCATTGTTTAACACAAAAGGCATTATTGTGTACTGATATATTCCCCATTCAGTCGCAAAGGTAGTCTTATATATGTCCTCTTGCACAATGTTAATTTGGTGGTATCCTGAAAATCCATCCGTGAAAGAATAGGCATCCTGGCCACCTAAACTTTCTAACACTTCATCTGTGAAAGGTGTCATAAATGGATCATGCAGACATACATCATTTAACTTTCTTAAGTCTACACATATCTTGATTCCCCATGTTTTCTTATCCTGCATGACCATTGGACTTGTCCATTCTGATTCCTTGACTGGTTCAATGATTCTTGCTTCTAGCATACAATTTATTTATGTATTTACGTTCTCTTTATACTTTAGATTGAGCATGTAGGGTCGTTGTCTTACTTTCTTAGCATCTAGTTTCAAAGGGATCTTCATTTCTCCTAGATCACTAGCTATCCCATTAATCTATTATAATGTGGTTGGGAATAGATCATGATACTCATGCAATAAATCTACAATCTTCTCCATAGTTTCATCATTCCAATAATTGCCTATTTGCATAAAATTTGGGTTTTCTTGTGTCCCAATATTTACCTTCTGTGTATTTAATGGTTTTGCATCCATAATAGATTCAAGATCTATGATTTCCCCCTTCATTTCAGGTACTTGTACATTTATAGGATATTCCTCATCCATATCTTCTTTAGCAACACTATAACATTCTAGTAATTCATGAAAAATCATAAAATATCTATGCACGCTACACACAAGTACTACCTCCAATGTCCCTTATTCTAAAAACATCTTGGTTCTGACAACCTACAAAACTACATCCAGTAAAGGAGATTCATGTTCAAAAGTAAAGGTTACTTTAAACCTTTGAGTTATCTCGTCCCAATTCACTTTTTCCCTGCACATTTCTAGTTCCAAGTATCAATTCTTAGGGATTGTATCCAATGTACGTATAAATCTGTGCATCCATTCCTCCTTTGGTATCAAACTCCATATGTTGTTGCATTGCTCCACATAATCTATCATATCCTCTACCCCTGTGTAATTCTACAAAATATACTCCACCTTAGTACTTAATCTTACTTTCATCAATCTTCTACATTGTTGCCAATATTCTATTATTTATTTGTATGTAGCCCACCATCTAGATGGAGTGTCTTTCAAGACAACATATAATGCCAAAAATATATGTTGTTCAGGTATCTACAACTCAAATGTTTATACAAAATTTTCTAGGTCTGTCAACCCATCATACTTGAATGGATCGTGTAACTCCTTCCCAATCCAGTGCAATGTTCAAGTGATGCAAGCACACTGTCTCATGGACACTTCATGCATCCTCTGTTTCCAATGTTCTAGACCTTCCTATGAGTTTGACACACATGAGATAATTATTCTCCAATTTAGTGCACCATTTGTGGTGGGGTTAACACAATCATTCATTCATGCATTCATATTGTATAGGTTATCAATTTCATGCCCTTTTCTTGGCTCTATGTACCTCTTTACTTCTTCCAGATCCAACGACGCAACAACCTTCAAGTCTCCTACCTCGAAGATCATTTCTCTCTTCTTCAGATTAATGATTTCATGATTGTCAAAGTCGCATTCTAATCCCATCAGTGTCGAATATGACTGACTATCATATACTATCTCAATGACTTCAAAATCTATGATATTGCGTACCCCGTCTATGTTCACATGCACCCATGTCAATCAGCCAATTGGTACTATCTTGTGGTGGTTTTCCAATCTTAAATGGACATGAGACATGATTAACTTGGGTTTCCCCATAATTTCCCATGTTTTGTTTGGTAACATATTTACATCAAAACCCAAGTATAAAATGACATTATTCACATCATATTCTCCATTCAGCACACTTATTATGAACTCTCCATTAGTTATCTTCTTCCATAGTCCCTGATTTACTACCCTCTATGCATCGATGATGTCAATATTATTCATTTTTTTCCCAGTATCACCTTTGTTGTATTCTCCTGTATCTTTTTCTTGCTATGGATCAAACATCAGTATAGGCCCTGCTAATTTCTTTACCCATTTCTCCACTTTTCTCCCTCCTTTCATTGCATCAATCCCCATTCTATATACTCTGCACGTGACAACTGTCATTTTGGGTCCTTCACCACATATCTTTGTTGATATATTTTGGACGTTCTATTCAGGTTTGGTTTTTTATTCCCTCTTTCCTACCATTTCTCAAGTAGTTGAGGATAGTCTTATATCGAATGATATAGTTCTCTACAATGCGTGCATATTGTACAAGGATTTGAGCAGTCACTAGCTAAGTTCCATGGCTTATTACAATTGTAGAATATTATTGGTCCTCTACCTCCTATGCCTCAAAATCTACCAAATCCTCCCCGGATTCCTTGATTGAATCCTCTCTGATTGTTATACTCTGGACCTCCTCCTTCTATCAAAATATTCTCCTCCTAGATTCGATACATATCTGAAGTGCGCTCTCTCATAAAATGGAGCATGTGGCAATCCTTCTCTTCATGCCCTATTGGTTTGAAAAATGTACAAAATAAATTTCTTGGCATACTCTAGTACTTTTGTATGAATGGACAATCATGAGGATGATGTTGTTGATCAGGAATTTGGAATGTTAACCTACTCATAACATCCTTGAATATATGATCAAAGTCTCATACTAACTCAATCTGTACCTGCTTGATTTCCTTCAAATTTGTAATGTACCGTGACTCATATTTGGCTTCTTGAACTCTTTCAAAAATGCTTGTGTAATTTATGCTAAATTACTCACTTGTCCTATAGGTGTAGTAATTTGAAACTTCAAATACCATAATAATGAGTTGCCTCTAAACGTTGTTTCCAACTATGTCTTTTTTGCGGCCTCATATTGGACATTCCTCGCAGCCCAAATTGTATTACATACAAATATATGTTGTTATGGGTCCTTTGACTCAACTCCTCGAAACTCAGGTAGTATTAATGTGTTGTCTAACCCTTCCATGCTATTTTGAGTAGTACCTCCCCTCAGTGATCCTAAATGACTCTCACTCATTGTACTAATTCTACTACTCTAACTCGATGCACTGCTTCCACTTATCTAACTCGATGCACTACTTCAACTACTTTGAATACTACTATTTTGACTTCCTCTGCTAACTATAAGTGATTTTGACAAATCCTCAACTATTACTTCAGATCTTAATGACACACACGAGGTCTTGGATTTGAAACAAGATCCAACATGAATAGGGCTTACCGGTTCATCTATTATGGGACTGAATTGAGACTCTTCTTCCTCTTTTTATGTGTATGATACCTCTATGATCTGGACTACCATGTAAGGTCCTCTCCACTCACACACACTGCGCTACTCTCCTTTATTATCCCTAATATTCAACCTCTTATACCTTCATCCACTGCGTATTACTACAAACTCGTCTTCCTCTTATAGTATTCCTTCTTTGTTTATCTGCATCCTCATTCCCTATATTTTGGGTGCATCCCTCTCTTCATTATTTACTACCGTCAGACTATCCCCTATTCATCCCCCAGTTCCCATATGTGTGTGGAGTCCCTTAACATTCATACTCCATCGTCATCACACATTTATCACATAGAAATATATTCATCTAGGTACTCAATGAATTCATAAACCTTCCACATGGACCCTTAAATAAATCCCTTTCTACGACACTATATGGCTGAGCACAATCTATTACAAATTCTATGATATAACCAACCAATATGCTATTCAACCATAAATCAATTGTGTGGGAAGTTTTATTACTTACAAAATTCAATTTCATTACCAAATAAGGAGTCCAATTCCTTGGTGTAGTTGTTCGGTATCTTCCAGTGTTCTCCACCAAACTTTCCAACCATTCAGTCAAAATAATTGGAAATTCACCAAAGAAAATCTCATGCATATCAGTGTACACATAACTTTGCATCCATTGTTCTTCGCTCATTCGAGGGTTTCTATTCTCTTTTTGGGTTAATTTTTTGTTCCTTACTGTTGGCCCTTGACCAAGTTTTGGACATCCTTGGTCAAGTTTGACCATTTTGGGACTTCGACAGGCTGGTTGAAGGCGAAGCGCAAGTCGAAATGGAGATCGTGGGATCTTGACCCTTTTTTAGGGCACTTTTGGGTTTTTGTCTTATGTAACAGGTATGGGGATGTCGACCCATTGGTTTACCCATGTTTAGTACCTTTTGTAATGTATAAATAGAAATCTAGGTGAAGTAAATAGAGGGGGTGTGATAGTATGAAAGTACTAAGTGCAAGTGTTGTAAGGGGCTTTGTGCATATTACTTGTTGAGACTTGCAGAGCTAAGTGAAAGTCATAAGTAGTTCTTTGTGCATAGAATGTGAGAAGGATTTGTGTTGTAACATAGCTCGGGGAAGGAGGATCTAGCGAGGTGCGCAAAAATCTCATGTCCTATGTGGAGTGGGTTTTGAGGCTATGTGTTGTAAGACGATTGACAGAAGATAATAGAAGAGAAGAAGAGTTGGTGGACGTAGCCCCACATTGGGGTGAACCACATATATCCTATGTTATGGTTACTTTGTGTATTATGGTTGTTATATTGTTCATGTGATTTATGCTTAGTGCAATAATGTATTCTTAGATGAATCTGGTATGATATATTAGTGCTTAGTAATGTGAATAAATGCTAGATCTGATCTAATTCCTGATGCTAAGTGCTTAGATGTGTTAGATCTAGTTGAATACCACGTTGCTCTGTAGTTAGGGTTTTATTTGTGAAGTAAATACTAGTTGAATACTAATGAATGGTAACTTCTAAGTGCTTTTCTAGAGTATTTTGATCATAGATATGTGTCCTAGCTAGGTTTCATACACTTGAGTCCTGCAACCACCCCTGCCTCTACCTCAAGTAAGACTTCATCTGCTTCGCAGGTGTTTTTGAAAGGGCCGATAGTTAGGGTTTTGTTGGTGCACTGTTGAAGCGTTGAACCCCGGGTTTGCCCCTGTTTGTGACAACACTTACTTTCTATCCATTTGGTGATATATTTCTTAATCTTCCTCCAAAACATTCCCTCCACTACAAATTTCAGGTCCCAACAACAAAATTGTTTTTGGCATGCAGTCGTAAGACCCTCAGTTCAAGTTACCTAACCAACAAAACTTTATATATACCAGCCCTTGTGGAAACACCTACATGAAGAAGAATTATCAATCAAGGTATCTATTGAGACTGTAGGAACCAAGTTTCCACATAGATGATGGGATGTAAGGCCATCAATTTTTTCATTCTTATTTATATACCATGTGCACAATGTTTTGTGTCTATTTTTCCTTGATTAATTCATATGTTCAATTATGAAATCCTATTCTAACACAGATTGCAACATAAACCACTCACTAAAACTTCTTTGATACTAAGAAACAACTATATAATAACCATATTTACTCTAACATTTATAAGCATATTATCCATGAATAATCATACACAAAAATACACAATCGAACACAATATTTAAAATGGTTCATCCAAACTTTGGGCTACGTCCACAACTATTGGATTCTTTATTTATTATTTTTTCAGTCATATCAAGGATTAAATAGCGTTGGGGATTGGTAGTTGTTATAAAAAGTGGAAGGAGGACATTAAGTACAAGGTAGAAATATTGGAAGAAAGAAATTAAATACAAAAAAAGAATATGATCTAGATATTATTTGAAGGCATAGTGGAGATAAAGTTAAAATAAGAAAGGGAAGAGGATGTGAATGAGAGATGAAGGGAATAGGTAAGATTGGAACACTAAATTAAGGAATAATAATAAGAAATAGAGGAGAAAGGATTATAGAATTTAGAGAAGGAGGTTACCTATAGGGGAGGGAAATTAGAATTCTAAAGTGAGATAGGAAAGAAAAATAGGGAAGAGAGATGAGGAATCCTAGGAGTGGGAGGGACCGTCTAAGTCCTTAAAGTTATGGATTGAAATTTAGGAATTAAATATTATATCTCCACTCCTTACTATTTGCAAGAGAACAACCAAGTTAAGGCTAATAAAAAAATACTCAAAACCATACTTTGGTGGATGATCAAAATCCATAAATACAACTAACATTTACAATGTTATTATTATCATTATGAACCTATGACACATAAATGAGCACTACCACAAGCTTCATTCATTTTTATCTGATTTATGGAATCAATACAAATATTCCCATTTCCATTGCAAGTGGAGGGACAAACCCTTAATGTTTTGGTAAATATCTAACTAGTTTCACATTATTTTGTGTTTAACCCCAAAAAGTAACTACTTTGTTGGTAAAGCAGTGGTTGCCTCAATTTATTGATCCGCATATTCATTCAGGATAAATTTTCTACATAATTGTTTTTTATGGGATCCAATGTTTATGAACTTGGATGACCACCAGATAAACAATCTATGCCTTCCCCTAATAAATTCATTGTAACAACAATTTACCAACAACCAATTTCTGAGGGTCGAAAATCCTTTAGATGTGAGGTTCACCTATAAATGTGCCAATCAACTATAGGTGAAAATCCTCCTAACAATTTACCCCACATGTAGCCGATGGCTAAACCCACCCTCTAATTTGTGGCAGAAACAATAGTCCATGCAATCGATTTGTGAATATTCCAACTAGTGATATCACTACAATCCATAGCTAACCAATCTCCATTTTTTCCACCAAATCCTATTTATTTTTTGATGTATAGATGATCCAATATGTGTGTATTTTGTAGGGGTTTAAGGGGATTTTTTGGCGGTTTGTACCTTTCAACACCTTCCAATTTGGAAATGACACATGTCACTTCCTTCACAACCTCCAAACTACAACCACGCTTTGAATTGGATTTAACATGAGGTATATAATTGTTCCATTGAATTAGGACACTATCTCTAGTTCCATATGTTCATTAGTGGGAGAATCATACCAAAAGGTAATGGTTCTTCATGGATTTGGTGTAACAAGAGTAACGTTATTCTATACATAGATTACATCTCTCATTTATCTTGAAATGATGAATCTCCTCTTTGTACATAGTTTAAAATAAAAAATAGTTATCCATATCTCTCACATTCTTCTTGCAACTTAAGTGCTATGATCCAATTCCATTCTTGGAATTTGAGTTCAAACATATAAATTTTTTTATCACATTTGATTCTATCCTTGTTAAACATATAATGGTTGTTAAATGACTACATGCAAAATTGAAGCCTACTGTGTAAAATTACACAAATTTTCCCAACATTGAAATAAGCATCTAACACAACACTATGGAATCCCCATCCATGAGACAAGGATCCATGATAAGATCATTGAAATCTGAACCCTAAAGAGACTATCTCATCATTATAACACAAATGTGCTCTTCCATGGATGCCAAAAATTCATTTAAATGTATGCATGAGGTGAAATAATAAAAACTAACAAGTACATATTAATATATTTAATCTAAATCAAGTGCCCATGTTTAGAATTAAACATAACCACACACAACATGCATAAATCACATAAATTTATAATATAAAATAACATTCATTTAAAAATTCATTAATAAAGATAGAAAACTTATCTTTTTCCAAAGATGTTCCAAGAAAATTGTCACATATGAGCAATTTTCCACCCAACCATAAGCATCCAAGGTAGATGTAACCCCCATGCTGGGATATGAGGCCGTGAGAGTGAATGAGTTCAAGCTACATAGTCTAAGTTCACTTGACCCAACCCATTTCTCTCATGACTTAGCCAATCTACTCACTATAGAGCACTCTAGGCCTATCATCCAATAATCAAATATCCATGACACTCCCTTCCATTACCCTACACAACACAATGAGGTGTTAACCTTCTTTTGTTAATATCCCCTCAGGGATATACGTCCCTTCCAATGCTCTTCATTGTAGGAAAAAAAATTCCAATATTTTGAATGTCTTTTGGAAATAACTTGGAAGAATATAACTTCACTCTCAAAAACCCAAATCCCATCAATAGTCCATGGGTGAAGGATTCCTAAATTGATTACCCTTTATGTTCATCTACAACTTCTCTATATGTTTTCCAAGGTATTCAAATTCCCTTTTCACACTATTAATTTTTTGTCATCCTCAAATTTCTAGTCATTAGTAACATATGGAGAGTGCAACATGAGAATAGGAAATCTTTGAATGTGAGAATTATAATAATGAATCGAAATTTAGTGACTCGAGGGTATGATGTTGAATTTGTGTTGGGATATTAAGAATTAAGAAGGAAGAAACATCATCTCTTTCCAAGAAAAGGCCAAAGCGGTGGAAATATTTTTTGAAAACCTTTTTAAAATCTCCTCAAGGTTGTACCATTCAAGAAATTCAGGAAGTTGTCAAAAACATTCATGTGGTATTTTTTTGATGAAATGAACTAGGCTATGGAAGAATAAGCGACAAAGGAACAAATCCAAACAACCCTCACCTCAATGAAAAATGGAAAGATTCTTAGACCAAATGGTTTCACGATAGAGTTATTCAAGAGATTTTATGATTTGATAAATGAATATGTGCTCCTGGTGGTAAAGGAATCCCAAAGGAACGATAAGATCATGGGATCCTTTAACACTATGTTACTATGTCTCATTCCCAAAAATCAATATGGGGAAATTTCGGGGATACATGCCCATATCCCATTTAAATGTAATATACAAGATAATAACCAAGGTGATATTGAAACGCGTGAAGCCTTTACTAAGTGAAATTATGGGAGAATAATAGTTTGTATTCCTTCAGAATAGGAAAATCCATGATGCAGTAGCGGTGGCTTAAGAGGTCTTTCACTCAATAAAAAATAAAAAATTGAAGGATACAATCCAAAAATTGAATCTATCTAAATCCTATGATAGGGTGAACTAGATGTTTTTTAGGCTATCACTTCTCCATATGGACATGAATTTAAACTCACTAAATTGGATTATGGGTTGTCTGTAGATTGATTCATTTGTCTTTTTAATCAATGGACCCCCCTCCCGATTCTAATTCAAAATCTCTAGGGGTATAAAAGAAGGGTTCCCCATGTCTCACTTCCTCTTTCTAATTATATCTAAAGCTCTAAGTAGGTTGGTGAAGGATTCCAAAGTCAATGGTGATCTCAAAGGAGTACCAATGTTAGACAAAGAGGTAGTATCCCATTTAGTTTTCATCGATGACATTTTCTATAGTATCAATGATTTCTCTAGAGACCTCACAAATCTAAAAGAAAATCCATACTTATTCTATGGAGAAACAAGGATGGATATCAATTTGTATCAGTGCTTTATTATCCTTAAAAACTTCTCAGAGGTTGAAGAAAACTCAATCTGAACTATTATTTTATCCCCTAGGAAAAACCTAAAAGAGGGTTTCAAGTATCTTGGTTTTTTTCTTAAAAATATTGTTACAAATTTAAGGAATGGGGTTGGCTTATACATAAGATATAAGAAAGGATTTTGATATGGGTAAACTCATTTCTCTCCACAGGAGGAAGGATTTTCCTCGTCAAAGTGATGTTGGAAAGTATTCTAGTATAATGGAAATCCAAAGATGCCATACCAAAATGAGTCCTAATGAATATTCAATAACTAATTTTTCAATATATGGTTATGACAAAAGAAATTGGTAGGGATAAATATATCAAAATGGAATATGATCACATACCCAAACGATATTGGGGGATGGGGATAAAATAAATACACTCTTTTGCATGAGCCCTAGCTGGGAGAAACCTTTGGAAACTCACTCAGGGGCACTTTCTTTAGGCTTGGATAATGAACTCAAAACACTATGCTAACATGTCCATAGTTGATTGGTTCCATTCTTGACGCAAGTCGAATGGCAACCCTCACGGTTCCACCCTGCTCTCTCTAGGACCTTCTCTAAGTCTCGGCCCGAAGAGTCAAAGGACTCTTCCAATCTCCCCTCGAGAGTTACCCACAGTACACTTCCTGCGATTTCCCCTTCGCTTGTCGGGAAATCGGCGTTCGCGCTATCGCGAACCCTGCGTACACATTCTCGTGCAAAACAAATCCCCGAACCCCGAATGCCGATGGTCAATGGTCAATGCTCTGGCACGTCAGGGATTTCCCTATCGGGATGTCGGGGTATGCGATGTCACGAAACTTTGACACCACAAAGTCCCAAACCCCGAACTCCGATAGCACGTGCATACTTGACTCTGGTATATCGCCACCTGTACTCCACTAGAGTCCTCAGGTCCCACACTGCCACGTCACTCCGGGATTTCGCGGATCGCGAATCCACGATGCAAGTTTTCTTGTGGTCGAAAACCCCGAAACGCTGAACGCCGAAACCCCGAAGTCCGACTTCTTAGGATCGCGCGCCACCTGTCCTTACCAGATCAACGGTTCCCATTAAATCGGGAAATCGCTACTCATGACTTCACGAGGCATGAAAACTCTTTCATCGCCAAACGCCGAATGCCGAATCCTGATCCTCAGGGATCTCACACCACGTGTCCCTCTCCTGAACGGACGACTCTGATTATATCGAGGTTTTCACCTGGGATTTCCCCGATCTCGTATCCACGGGAATGCCGACTTCCTGATGCGCCCAACGCCGATGGCACTGGATCCCCGCCACGTGTCCTCCTGCCAATGGACAGTCCAGATCCCGTCGGGATTTCACGACTCGCGCTACCCGGATTCTTGTGACCTCGAGAATCCCGAATTCCCGAAGGCCGATATCCCGACTATTAAGCCCTGTGCAGCTTCTGCCGATCTGATGGTTGTCGGCAATCTGGTCTGAGATCTGATGACTCATATCCCTTCTCTCGTGCGCTCCTCCTCTTGAGGTTAAACCGTGCGCTACTTCTCCCGATCCAACGAATGGCGGGATTTCTTCTTAAGATCCAATGGTTGCTGTGCTCCCTCGAACTTCCTGTGGTTTCTTCCCAGACTTGGAAGAATTCTTCGTTCCCAAAGGCTTGGATCTTTGCGTTTCTTCTCCTCTCCGAACCCTCAACTTGATATCTCGCCTGTGCGTATGAAAACGCTATCCTTCCAGAGCTTCTGCCCTTTGAATCCTCACGGAATTCTTTGGCTCCGCACTCCTGCAGAGTCTTTGCACACAAAGCGCTATCTGTCCTGAGATTTCACAAAACTCAGACCCCTTGGGGGATTTAGTTCCTCTTCTCCCTTAGATGGAGAATACGATAAACCTGGTGGTCTTCCAAACTCCAACAACCTTTTCCTGTGTACCCTGGGTATTTAGTAACCCAGTGAAAGATCCCTCAGTGGATGCTTCCTTATGGTGATAGAACTCGAAGAGTTCCTACCTCCTGTGTCGTCTGTGCACCCTCTCAACGCCACTTGGCGGAGTCTTCCCGAATCCTCAGTGAGTCTGTCTCTCTTTCAAACTCTCTCAGCAGAGTTCTCCTCCCACGCAATCCCTACGCATGCTCGGTGCCCTCCTGGCAGAGCTCTCAGAATCCTCAGAGATTCTGGTCTTCCTTTAAGAACTCACAACAAAGTTCTTTCTCTCTGTGCACCACTGTACACATGCTCAATGCCCACTTGGCAGAGCTCCTCGCAGAATTCTCAGTGATTCTGTTTACAACAGTGTCTCAGCTACACTGCCTTGACTATTGAGGTGTTCAACAACCCCAAAGTCCTCCTTCTATATGAGTTGTTGGCTTCCAGGCTGGTTCTCTCAGCACGTCTTTGTCTGACTCCCCTGAGTTCAGAAGCACATCCTCTGTGCACCGGGATTCAGAGTCTCAACACTCTGTCACACCCTCATGGCATGAACCCTCAAAGACCTCTCAAACCTGAAATCAAACCAACTCCCTACAATGGTATGATAACAACACACCCACATGTAGCATATACATGGAACACACACAGACATCCATTCAACACAGATCATGTGCAGGAAAAACTACTGTTTGTATTAAATAATGGCAAATGCCTGTATATTTTACAATGGTGTTCCTGAGCTCTCCCTGGATCTTCAACTCAACCATCCCTTCTCCCTAAAATGAGATCCCAGATCTCTTTTACCTCAGGGCTCTTAGCGCTTCCCTCCAAGGTTTACCTACTCTAATTAATTACAATCCAAGGCTGTCTAGTCTGTTATCCCGAACTAGATCTCAGCCAGATCTACATTAAATGTCTATCTTATCTACAGCCTGTGCAAAGGCATGGAATTCATGGCTCACCAGCCTAAGGCATTTATTTACATTGAATTCAAATTCAAAATGAGGCTGCGCCTCCCTTTCAGCCCTGTATGAGTGTGCACTGATGTGGCTGACTGGCTGGCATGGAGAGATGCTCCTGCATCATACTCCACAGCTGCAAAAATCATGAGCTCCTGCTCATGAGCTTCCCCTGTAATTGTTGGAATCCACCTGGGTCCCAAACAAGTCTTTGGATCTTTCCCTCTGCTCCATTCTACTGCTGTTGCTGTTGCTTCTGCTTCCACTGCGCTGCTACTGCTGTCTTTTCTCTACCCAGCTTCTCGTCGCTGGTAGTCTGCGCTGATTTCAACATCAGCTCCATGATCTCCTTGATCGCTTCATCCAGCTTCTCCAGTGGCTGGTTTTCCTGTTGCAGTCTCCACAGCTGCAAAAATTTTGGGCCATTGGGAAGATCATCAAGATCCCCCACACCTTCCTCATTCGTTTCCAACCTCACCTGTTGGATGTGCATGCCCTGCACTTTCACCCTGTCCTCTAGGGCTTCAATCTGCTCCCACAGCTCAGCAAGACATATGTTGTCTGTGTCTTCTTCTTCTGCTTCTGAAACCTCCCATGTTGCATTGTTTTCAACTTCATGGCTGAAAATGCTGAGCCATTCCTCAGAATGCTCCTCTTCTTCTTTTTCTTTTGCTGCTGTTAGCCTCAGTGCTACAGCTCTTTCAGCTTGCTGGCTGAAATCATTGAGTTGTTCCTCAGAACACTCATTCTTCTCTTCACCCGCTTGGGCAGTCTCAGATACCTGCTCCAATTCTTCTTCTTCGACAGTCATCTCCAACTGTGACTGCTCTGCTGTTGTTGCATGTACAACAGAATTTTCTGCCTCCTCCTGGGAAAATGGCAGGAATATTTCAATTCCCCCAATCATCAGTATGTCATCCTGATGTTCTTTCACCTCTGTCAGCTGCACTTGCTGATCTAAATTCTTCTCTAAATTTATGAGACTATCAGGCAGTCCCATTTGCTTTGTCAGCTCCTCTGGCTGATCCAAATTCATCTGTCCATCCCTGCCCACTTGGCAATATGGGGTGTTGTCACTGCTGCTCCCTTGGTAGATCATGAGATCAATCAATCCCATCCTCATCAGCAACCTTTGTTGAATTGAACTCTCCCTTGAGTCCAAGAGACTCTCAGACAGTCTCAGTTTTTCATCCCTGCCCTCCAGGCAGCTTAGTACGCTTTCGCTGCCCTCTTGGAAGTCTTCAATGCTTTCACTGCCCTCATGGCATTCTTCGAGACCTCGCAGAGATCTCTGATCAACGCCCAGCTGGCCATTTGAAATTCCTTGGCTATCCTCACGACAGTCTTTGAGATCCTCAACTGATCCCAATTCATTGCCCTCCTGGCAAACTGGAATTTCTTCTTTTCTGCCCAACCGACAGTATTTGAAACCATCAGCTGATCCCAATTCATTCCAATCATCATCATTATCGCCATCGAGACTTTGTCCTGTCTCTGGCCAACAGTAACAAATCATGTCTTCTTCTGTGGCCCTGAGGTTCTCAGCATACCTCAGCCATCTCTTCAACAACCTCCGCTGTCTTATGACCATCAGTTGCTTGACTGGCCATTTCGCTTTTGCCTTCTTCATTGGCAATTCACGCAGTCATCTCCTCCTCCAATCCTACTGCATCCGCAGTTCCATCTTCTCTATGTCTACTTTTAATTCATAGAGGTCTCTAGTCATTTTTTCTTACTCTGCAAGCTTTTCTGCCTTGCTTTCCTTCGTATGGCCTTCAATAGCCATTTTTTTGTGTCTATCTGTTCTCTCGACAGACCTGTTGCTGTCACTCCAGCAATCCTGAGTGCTCAGCTTCCTTCTACAGTCTCCCTCTGACTGGCTACGGACTGCTACCTCCAGCAAGCAAGTCCCCACAGAGTTCTCAGCAACCCTGTCTTCCTTCACCTGCAATATACAGATGAAACCCCGCTCTGATACCACTTGACACAAGTCATGAGTATCAGAGTGCTTCCTCTTTCTCCTTCTCTTCTCTCGCCTACAATATACAGACAAGACTTCAGGCTCTGATACCACTTGACGCAAGTCGTGAGTATCAGAGTGCTCCTAGAGTCCTCAGCAACTCTGTCTTCTTCCGCTCCTCTGTCTCTTCCTGCCTGAAATCTACAAGCAAGAATTTCCAGCTCTGATACCACTTGACGCAAGTCATGAGTATCAGAGTGCTCCCAGAGTCCTCAGCAACTCTGTCTTCTTCCGCTCCTCTATCTCTTCCTGCCTGAAATCTACAAGCAAGAATTTCCAGCTCTGATACCACTTGACGTAAGTCGAATGGAAACCCTCACGGTTCCACCCTGCTCTCTCCAGGACCTTCTGTAAGTCTCGACCCGAAGAGTCAAAGGACTCTTCCAATATCCCCTCGAGAGTTACCCACAGTACAGTTCCTACGATTTCCCCTTCGCTTGTCAGGAAATCGGCGTTCGTGCTATCGCGAACCCTACGTACACGTTCTTGTGAAAAACAAATCCCCGAACCCCGAATGCCGATGGTCAACGGTCAATGCTCTGGCACGTCGGGGATTTCCCTATCGGGATGTCGGGGTATGCAATGTCACAAAACTTTGACACCACAAAGTCCCGAACCCCGAACTCCGATAGCACGTGCATACTTGACTCTGGTATATCGCCACCTGTACTCCACTAGAGTCCTCAGGTCCCACACTGCCACGTCACTCCGGGATTTTGCGGATCGCGAATCCACGATGCAAGTTTTCTTGTGGTCGAAAACCCCGAAACACCGAACGCCGAAACCCCAAAGTCCGAATTCTCAAGATCGCGCGCCACCTGTCCTTACCAGATCAACGGTTCCCATTAAATCGGGAAATCGCTACTCACGACTTCACGAGGCATGAAAACTCTTTCATTGCCAAACGCCGAATGCCAAATCCCGATCCTCAGGGATCTCACGCCACGTGTCCCTCTCCTGAATGGACAGCTCTGATTATATCGGGGTTTTCACCTGGGATTTCCCCAATCTTGTATCCACGGGAATGCTGACTTCCCGATGCGCCCAACGCCGATGGCACTGGATCCCCGCCACGTGTCATTTTGCCAACGGACGGTCCAGATCCCGTCGGGATTTCGCGACTCGCGCTGCCTGGATTCTTGTGACCTCGAGAATCCCGAATTCCCGAAGGCCGATATCCCGACTATTAAGCCCTGTGCAGCTTCTGCCGATCTGATGGCTATCGGCAATCTGGTCTGAGATCTGATGACTCAGATCCCTTCTCCCGTGCGCTCCTCCTCTTGAGGTTAAACCGTGCGCTACTTCTCCCAATCCAATGAATGGCGGGATTTCTTCTTAAGATCCGACGGTTGATGTGCTCCCTCGAACTTCCTGTGGTTTCTTCCCAGACTTGGAAGAATTCTTCATTCCCAAAGGCTTGGATCTTTGCGTTTCTTCTCCTCTGCGAACCCTCAACTTGATGTCTCGCCTGTGCATATGAAAACGCTATCCTTCCAGAGCTTCTGCCCTTTGAATCCTCACGGAATTCTTTGGCTCCGCACTCCTGCAGAGTCTTTGCACACAAAGCGCTATCTGTCCTGAGATTTCACAAAACTCAGACCCCTTGGGGGATTTAGTTCCTCTTCTCCCTCAGATGGAGAATACGATAACCCTGGTGGTCTTCCAAACTCCAACAACCTTTTCCTGTGTACCCTGGGTATTTAGTAACCCAGTGAAAGCTCCCTCAGTGGATGCTTCCTTATGGTGATAGAACTCGAAGAGTTCCTACCTCCTGTGTCGTCTGTGCACCCGCTCAATGCCACCTGGCGGAGTCTTCCAGAATCCTCAGCGAGTCTGTCTCTCTTTCAAACTCCCTCAGCAGAGTTCTCCTCCCACGCAATCCCTGCGCATGCTCGGTGCCCTCCTGGCAGAGCTCTCAGAATCCTCAGAGATTTTGGTCTTCCTTTAAGAACTCACAACAGAGTTCTTTCTCTCTGTGCACCACTGTACACATGCTCAATGCCCACTTGGCAGAGCTCCTCGCAAAATTCTCAGTGATTCTATTTACAAAAGTGTCTCAGCTACACTGCCTTGACTATTGAGGTGTTCAGCAACCCCAAAGTCCTCCTTCTATATGAGTTGTTGGCTTCTAGGCTGGTGCTCTCAACACGTCTTTGTCTGACTCCCCTGAGTTCAGAAGCGCATCCTCTGTGCACCGAGATTCAGAGTCTCAACACTCTGTCACGCCCTCATGGAATGAACCCTCAAAGACCTCTCAAACCTGAAATCAAACCAACTCCCTGCAATGGTATGATAACAACACACCCACATGCAGCATATACATGGAACACACACAGACATCCATTCAACATAGATCATGTGCAGGAAAAACTGTTGTTTGTATTAAATAATGGAAAATGCCTGTATATTTTACAATGGTGTTCCTGAGCTCTCCCTGGCTCTTCAACTCAACCATCCCTTCTCCCTAAAATGAGATCCCAGATCTCTTTTACCTCAGGGCTCTTAGCGCTTCCCTCCAAGGTTTACCTACTCTAATTAATTACAATCCAAGGCTGTCTAGTTTGTTATCCCGAACTAGATCTCAGCCAGATCTACATTAAATGTCTATCTTATCTACAGCCTGCGCAAAGGCATGGAATTCATGGCTCAGCAGCCTAAGGCATTTATTTACATTGAATTCAAATTCAAAATGAGGCTGCGCCTCCCTTTCAGCCCTGCATGAGTGCGCGCTGACGTGGCTAACTGGCTGGCATGGAGAGATGCTCCTGCATCAATTCTCCACAAAATTCATCAAAAGGAACTATAGCATGGAAAGCACTAGTAAAGGATTTCCCATTGGTAGGCAGATGGATTGTTTATAAAGTTGGGAATAAGAGAAACATCTGCATAGGATAAGATCCATGGATGGGAAAAGGTAATTATTATTTCAAACTCTCAAATCCCTTCATCCAGACGTTAATATATCATAATATTTATCTTATAAGTGATCCATGAGTGGTGTTGAGCACATACCTATTTTGAGGAAATACCCAATTTTAGTAAGGAAAGGCCTAATTTTGGAGAAGAACGACTGGCAGGAAAAGTAACATGTGCGAGGAAAAGATTAATGCAAAGGAGGAAAGCATGCAAGGCATGCACGAAGGAAAACCAAACCGTGTTAGGGTTAGGGTTTTGGTAAGAGATTCTGACATCTAATAAGCTTGTAAAATAGTATGAATAAGAGCCTAGGAGGTATAGTTCAGGGGGTTGGTTGGTTCTGATTAGCTCAGATACTAGTTCATTTCAACTATTGTAGTTTGGATATATTTTGTAAGTTGTTGATCTATAGAGGAGTCAACTAGATGGATCTTAAGGGTTAGATAATAGGCCCGGGGGCATGGTGTGATATAATCCACCTCATAGAGGTTGTGGAACCCTTTTCATGATCGTATGATTGGAGATGTAGTGAAAAAAACACCATATTTCGTAGTAAACCTAATAAAAGAGAAGAGAAGACAAATATTTGTGGATGTAGCCTAGGAGGGGGTGAACTATGGTAAAACATGTCACTACTACATATGCCCAAATTTTCCACAGTTTTTCAATGCTATTGCCACACATATCCGTCGTACTTTCCGCGAAGGAAAACGATATTTTTTGTGGAACTTTTATCGTCACTATATCCACACACTTGGTATTTGTGGAAACAATGAAAAAATCAATCCTCCACGTGTCATCATCTTCAAGAGATGTATACCTTATTGCGACGAAAATATCGTGGCAATAGCGATGAAAACGCATGGCAATAGTGACGAAAAAGCGTGTTAGAGTAAAAAACCCACCAATGCATTGCAATGCAGATGCCATACTTGCGACGAAAAAGAGTGGCAAGTAGTGATGAAAAATCATGGTGATAACAACGAAAAAGCATGGCAGAGTAAAAAAACCAACAATGGCTTGCGACACAGATGCCATACTTGTGATGAAAAAGAGTGGCACGTAGCGATGAAAAAGTGTGGAAATAATGACAAAAAATCATGGTAGAGTAAAAAAAACCACCAATGGCTTGCGATGCAGATGCCATACTTGTGATGAACTTACGTCGCTATTTCCACGCCTTCTGTAGGTTGTTTTTTTAAAAATTGATAGTTTTCCCCTGCTTTCTAAGAAATCTCCCATCACATCCTTTTGTGTGGGTAAGGAAACCTCAGTTATGATTTTGAAACACGGTCCTATATGGGCCAATAAGGGAGAAGACTATAATATAAATCACCCAATAGTATCTAGCCTTAATGGCTTATGTACATCACCGAACAATATTCATAAGTGGATATATACTTCTCAGGCTTCTTTTTTGATGCCATTGATTAGGATCCATATATTTTAAAGGGTTTTACTTCCTAGGATTTATCATTGAGTTGAATTTTGCACATTTTATAGAAGATGGCTCTAATTGGTTCATGTATAATGAAGGGATCTTTATAAAGCTATGTTTTCTTGCCTCTTTTCCAAAATAACATTTTTTAAATAATATTTTTCACATAAGATAAGCCCTAGAAACATGACGTCAACCTCTTGGGGAAATTTTTTGGAACTTTAAGCCAATTTGTTGAGTTGGATATGAGTGTGCTAGACCTCCAAAGTATAAGTTTCTTCAATCCAAGCCTCTCCTCCATGATCCAAGAGATCCCTCCTTCAAAACATGCCAAGTGTCTTCAATCACCACCAAACCCTAGCCTTAGGGTGATGTCAAACCCTCAAAGGTGACGTTTTGGCCTCCAAAGGAACGTTGTTTGGATTGTAGGGGATAGGTGAGATCCTCCAAGGTGTCTCTTAGGCCTCCAAAGGCATGTCATCATCATCTGGTCTATGGGCCCTGGTATCCAACCAGTGGGATTTAGGCCCCAAGGAAGCCCAAGCTAAGCTTGTTCTTCCAAATATGTCCACCATACAAGGTTCTGCAAAGACAATGAATACGCCCTCCATGGATATCAATTCAAATGCATCATGATGAGTAAACCAAATCAATAAAAGAGCCATCTAATCATGTATATAAAAAACTACCTCATCAAAATAAATAAGCGCTCAAATATATTATGCAATTTGCCAAGTTTAGGTATGGGAGGGTTGACAAGGAGACCTATTTGGTGAATCGTACCTCAAGTTTAGGAGTGTTTCCCAAGTGGACCCATCTCTAGGTCATGTGGATGGAGTGAAATTGATAAGGGAAATGCTTTTGGGCATGGGGTTCATGAAATAAAAGGGGTTGTAGTGTCTCATTTATGGGTGCCTTTGTAGAGGTTGGGTGCCTTTGTAGAGGGTGTGTTGTACCTTTTTTTTCAATGCAACCTTTTTCCAAGACCAATTATTGTCATTAATTTATTAAGGTGAAAACACTTGGTACTACCTATGATGAATCGATTATCTTTGGGAGTGGTACCAAAGTGTCACTTGAAGGGAGAAGTACACATGGTGCCATGGGGCTATAGTCTATCTTGTAACACACCTTGTGTAAACCCCTCAACAAGTGGGACATTCATAATTATGTGTTTTCTTTTGAAGACATTTTATTTTCTAGGAGAAGTGTTTCCTTACTCTCAAGACCTCTTTGGGAGAGAATCTAGAAGGTTCATAATAGGATTTTATATGTTTTAGATACCTTCCCTCTGGGCCTTCATCCCCTTCTTCCCATGAAATGATGAACAATACCTTCTTGGGTTAGTACACCCAACAATCCCAAAAGGTAAGGAGATGTGGGGATGAAGTATGGAAAGTGACAATTATGGATGGTGATGGAATGACGACTCATCAAGAGGACCTCCTAGTAGCACGCCTATCCCGAAGGGTGACCCACTTACTAGAGTGCAATTCCAACCACCAAAGTGAAAGAAGGGAAAAATAATAATTTCCAAGCAAACACTACATAATAAAAAACAATTTAAGATACAACAAACTCAAATTCCTCAAATATTGAAATGACCCTCAACATAAGACCTGACTTGTACCTCATGGAGAAAGACCCAATGTCTTCTAAAAGCCAACTAATGTGGTGGATACCCTCACTATGAACTTGGAACTATGGTGGTGAAGTGGATCTCTGTCTATGCAAGTGGACATTGTTGGTCAAGTTGTCTCTCTGTACTCCATGTCTGCAACCTGAGGGCCTCAAGACATCATCTACTTAGTTATCCCTAGGAGTTGGGGATAACAAAACTCATTCAGAAAACCTATAGGTGAGGTGGATATCTGATATATATTCAAGCATGAAAGGTATTCTTTGCACAAAGTAGATTGATAATAAATAGAAACCACCTATGGCTATACTTATAATTTTTCAATCATATTACAGATATTGCAGAAACATCCATGACAAAATACAAAATGATAACAAATATCCTATCTTTTTTACAAATGTTCAGAGAGTTTTATACATGACAATATACAAATTGATAGTAAATATTATAACTTGTTTATAAATGGTTGAAACATAAAATGATAAAATGAAATATGTAAAGGAATATTAAAGAAGGATAGATAACTTCAAATGGCAATGAGAATGGGAGTCACTACTATTTAAATATTAACACAAGTATCACAAACATAGAAGATGTATGGAGGTCTTTAGGCATTAATGATATGACAGAATACGTTCTAGGCATTTCGCTAATGAATCCAATAATTTGAAACTCATTCATGAAAATTGTAGGTGAGGTGGAGATATATTCAAACATGAATCGAAATTGAATACATCTTTTTGTTGTGTTTCATACCATAATACTCCATTCCCTTACTCATCTCCATTGCTTTAGAATCATATCACCTTTGTTATAGAGATGCATAAGACACCCATAGTTGATAACTGAAGGCTCCATGCTTATGATATTTGGTAACAAACCATTCTCTAATTAAATGAACTCTTTGTCTCATTAAATTTTTTCACATAGTTCTATAATGAAATTTCATGTCAATTATCTTACCAAGAATAGATTTTCTATCTGTTACATTTTCTAAAGGATTATGAAGTGCCTAATAGACCTCATTTATGAAAATAGAATGAAGGAGGATATGTGACTTGGGCCCGATCTACTATTGGGAGAGAAAAAGTTTGTGGAATGATATTCAAATGATCTATAATGAGAATGCTCTATCACACACATCAACTGAACCAAGTTGTAGTTGTTTCCTTCTATCCCAGGGAGTACATTTGAAAAAGTGGACACATGCAGTTTTCCCAATAGACACACATATGTATAGTGAATTGTAAACTCTGCAAGAAAGGAATCCCACACCTTTAGACATGCAATAGTTAGTTTCTCTTAAAAGATAGCTAGATTATCTAGAGTCTATAGAACTTTGGGAGGATGATATCCATTTTTCCTTTTCGTGTTTCTCATTTTGTTCGAATTTGAAGGTACTCTTGTAGTATATTTCATATATGTTAAGTGAAAAAAAAGAGACACTCAAGTAACCTGGATTTGGCACCTTCAACTGCTTTGGTTTAGTGTTAATAAAAATCTAGTGGCATGCTTCCTAACAACAAAAGAGGGGACCGATGTGATTGACCATCTCCATAAATATGATTTCACTCTTTCTCTATGTCCTTGGGAGGAGATAGAGTGACACAATTTTATCCTCATTAACACAATCAAAATTTTGGAGTTGTTTGGCTACAATGACGAGAGAATGAATGCAAGAAACAAACTGAGCCATTGCAACCATTCAATAAAATATTTGAGTTATTCTATGATTATCATTTCCCATATTCCATAAAAAGGTCAAAAGAAGCAAGTAATCCTTTGGATCCATATTCCATTATCTGGTCATGACTAGCTACCCCAACAGATCCACATTCCATTATCTGGTCATGACTAGCTACCCCTGCAGATCCCCCTCTTTGACTACCTCCAGGAAATGCACCTTCAAGTCATAACCCACCTGAACCGCTTAAGGATTCTATAATTTCAGAAATTTCTTCAAGAGGAGTTGTGATCATGTTTACATCACATAATGGGTAAGCTATATGATGTTTAAGTAATCTTGCACCAAATAAGTACGCATGTGGTTCATCATAGATATTAAATTTAGTGCCTAGAAAATCAGAGCTTAGTTTTCATACATAATTATCACTTCCATGGTCAATCTCTGTTCGAAAGATTCAAATATCTAGATTGTCAAAAGGTCCCTTATGCGATACATGTATTTTTATTCCTATATGAAAAATTATGAGAATTGTGGCCAAGGATTTCAACACTAGATACATGGAAAAAAGTATGGTTCAAACTCTAGCATTGTGGTTGAAAATTTCAACACTATTTTGATAAACTTGGAGAAAAATGGAGGTAACATAGTTCATGACCCCATGAGAGAAAGAATGGAGGACTTAATTTCTTATTGGGATCTTTCATATGTAAAACCAGCCAAGGGAAAGTATACTTGGAGTAACAAAAGAGTGAATTCTAGTTTCATTGCGGCTCATTTGGATAGGTTTCTCATTCATAGTGTTTTTTAATATCTAATTATATTATCTCTTCTAAAATTATACCTTTTGTTGTCTTTGATCATAAGCCTACTGTTCTAATCTTTGAACCCTTAGAAAATTTTGGGTCCATTCCTTTTAGATTTAACCCTCTCTGGCTTCAAAAGGAGGAAGTTTTGGCTCTTGTAGAGGCTACTTGGGAGAAAGCGGGAGATAGAAACACCTCGTTCTTTCACAAAAACACTAAAGAATGGGGGCATATGAATATAATTAAAATAATGTACTTAGAAAGATGGTAGAAGATATAATATTTCACAGAAGTGAAAGAAGCATCTAGGCAACACTTTGAAGAACTTTATGCAACAGAGGAAGAAGAAGATAGATAAAAAACCAAAGAAATCATGGAACACATTGACTAGACTATGAACATATTGGTTTTTTTTGTAGGGTATTTTTTGAGCATGGGCATGTAACAACTTCCTCTCTGAAGGAAAATCATTTTCAATCTAATAGGTAGAAGAATAACAAATCTTACTGTTGGAAATCCCAAGCTAGGTGCAACAACCCACAAACTACACCTAACAAGAAGCTTCGGCCTCAACCTAGAGTGAAGAAGACATCCTAAAATAGATATGCCTACCCTTTCGTCCAACACACAACGGTCCATTATCTTATTAGGGAGGAAGGATCAACCTTCAACATAACCTATGAGTTGAATTTTCAATCCACTAAAGGGCACGAGGAGAGAGATCCACATAGGGAAAATTTCACATTAGGGCACAAGGTCCCACGACCATATGGAGTTGTATAAGGGGTAAAGAGAATGTAGGTAGAGTTGGGAGTTGTATGGTCATACAACCATATGGTCTCTCATGGGAATGGTTGCTTGGATGCTTTAACTCTTAGAAGGGTGGATCAGATTCTTTTGTACTTAAAGGGAGATCACTTGTTCCCAGAATGATTTGGTTTTCAGTTTGTATGTGGATACCAAGACCTATATGGTTTAGATGACTTAGGATGTGTAGGTTGAGGGAATTTCAAAGGAACCATAAGTTCTCGAAAATGTTGTCTCCTTATTAAGAGATTTAACTCATGACAATAGTGTGTCCTATACAATTTGAATTCACTATCATAATTATGAAAGTATTATTCCAAAGAAAAACTATGTACCAATCATTAAATCAAAACCTCAACCATGCTTAAATTCATATAAAATAAAAATTAAGCCAACGTATATAACATAAACTCATCAACTCAATTACTCATAAAATTCAATATGCATGGGGAGATAAATGGTCCTAGAAACATGCCAAAGTAGATTTGTAGGTGCAATATTTCAACAATTGATCAAAATATGTTTATGTGTTTATATATTATTGCACATCGACTTATAAAATTACTTATATCGCAAAAATACATTGATATGTCACAACCTAGAGAGACAACAAATTGATGTATGATACCCGCTTGTTTGTGGGACAATGAATAGACCCTCTATGCATCCCACAAACATAGGGGTCTCATACATTAATTTTATGCTAGTAATGTCCTAGAAATTATGAATATCTTAACAATAATCAAAATTGTATTTCTACATTTCTATGTCTCCATAAGTTCTACATTGAGTTCTATACTTTAAAAAACACATCAAAACCCTTACCTTATCATTGTCCTTTCACCAGATCCATTAGCCCATACAAATTGATAAGAGTTTTCCACGAGATACATTTTCATCACCAAGACCTGCATGAAGCATAAAAGACAAATTCTTTATATGAGTAAATAATATATAAGCGAATAAACAGGCATTTAGTTATGTAAAATAATCTAGAAAAAACTTAAGTGGTCTCATACCTTAATGAGATTCTCTTTGTTTTGAGAATAGGTTATTCTCTACTGAACAGGGCCAATCACGTGAAGGTGGAATCTCATATGGCCCCTCCCCCCCCTCACATCGCTCTCAATTCCCCATACCCAACAAATGATTTTGTTTATATAGAAAACATATAGACATTCATGCATAACTAGGATAGTCATAAAAACATATGAACATATAAACATTGAAGCATAATGTTGTAATTCATATAAACAATGTTTCATACTAGAAACATCGATAAACATCCAAATACAAGTCATGAATTTATACATCTATTTTTTCTTTGATTTATGCTTTTTTACATTAAAAAAATTGACGATTGCAGTATGATAATCATCCTTTGACACTATATTTCTTATCCCTTGTACTTCTATTGTTTGTTTTTCCATGTGCTCATGTACTATACTTCTGGTACGTCGCTGAGAAGGGCGTCAAGGCATCTGTGCAGGGGCGGGAGCTACAACAACGAAAATGATCATATCGATATGTTGAAATATAATTGAAATAACTATTTCATTATTTTGATTAACATTACAATATTTTCGTTTACCTGTCTGTGTAGCTATGACAGTTGGTGAGTTAATTTATTTTCCACTTGGTTCCTCTCGCAGTTCACCCTCCTGAGCTACATGCTCTTCCATTTAAAGAAGATAATATATAAGTATAAGACAGGAAATAAATATCTACAATCACAGTAAATATTTCTAATTTTGAAGCATACATACCAGAATGGATACTCTACGCCCCACTATCATTGGACATGTGCGTTCTTGTATGAAGTGGTGTATGTTGAATACCACTATATTCACTACTGTGGTTGCACTGTTGCTTGAAAACAAACATAAATACTTAGTTAAGGGTGATATAATAAAATATGAATAGACTTTACAAGCATGCTATTGTAGTTTCCTTATTCATTTTATTTACCTGTGTGGATATGGAGATTGGAGTTTGCCCCAATCTTCTCCTATATTCAATGACACTTTTAAAACTATGCTTGTAACCAATATTTAGGTCCTCCTCGGTGGGATCAATGTCGAACATATTTAACTGCAATGCACAACACCATTAAAAATACCAATAAAAAAAAGATATTTGCTCGCTATTGTTAAATAAATATTTACCATAGTTAATCATTTAATTCTTACGATTAGGGATTTTAGTTTTCCATAGCCACCCTGGCCTAGTTTATGTTGCCTGTGCTTTTCCATTCTATACTTGGTTTCTTTGGAGGTGTCAGGTAGCATATATATGGAATTTTTGAAAAAAATTAGATATCGGAATTGTTACTTAAAACAAGAAAGAAAAACATAAATGAGCATATTTTACTAATAATATGACATGTGGTGTACCTTGCTTGACCAGGTCATGGATGTATTCCTTTTTTTTTAAACAAGTTCTCCTTTGCATCCTCTATCAGGGCCTTCCACTCTTTCTCTAGAACCATGGAAGGGCACTCATGCTTGAGGTCTATTGGCAATTTCTCCCTACATTGGGCCCTAGTATATTTTAAATTCTCACCAGCTAACTTTGTAACCACTTTCTTGTTGAACGTATTGTCAAACACGTTTAACATGTGGTCTATCAATTCATATTTATTTTCTCTATATTGGCCATTCCATCGTGTGCAAATGGTGGGGCCAAACAACTCCAATGCTTTGTCATTCAAGTTTGTGTAGAAAACATTGTTTCATTCAGAAATGTGTTATCCATTAATTTATAATAATCTCAACAAATTTCCATTTCAATTTCATGATAAAAATGAATCAATTAATTAACAAATACCTGCAATCTTCTAAATCTTGATCGGAACACATGCGTCATCCACCAGAAATGTGATATATAGTGATCTGATGCTTTTAATTCATTCTTCTCCATGAATAACTTCCTCTCCATCTACAGTATTATTATCTCCGGAGTCATGTGGAGACCCAAGCTCCAACTCATCAATCTCTGGTGTGTCATGTCAGTCAACATCATTGTGCTCATCAATGGATTCGAGGGAAACCTCAGGAGGGTCAAAAACCATTACTTGTACTTTTCTATGTTGACTTTTTTATTTCATTGGACCATCACTGTTACCTATAGCAGTTGCAGGCTCAACAGGTTCCTGGGGCACGGGGTTTAAAATCCTACAAACAAAAAAATTTACTTTATCAGATCATATAGAAAATATAAAACAAAAAAATAGATATGAAATTTTCATAGCTGATAAAAATATGTGAAGAAGGCACTTACCCCAAAATTAGTTATTAGATTTTGTAGCTCTGCAATTCTTTCCCTGTCCTCCTGTGGCAAGGGTCTTTTGCGAAAAAAAACCTAGATATTCTATGTTTTCCTTCTTCAAGTCCTTCATGATAGTTCCTATTGGGTCAGTGGAATAAAATATTTCGTCCTCATCAAGATCCTCAATGGGAGCCTTCCCACGTTGACCATGCCACAATACATTGATGAATACAATTAATGAGATGAACTTTAACATTTGAGAAATTTAGTTATTGTAGTCATAAGTTATTACTATATTTAACATTTACTTGCTGAGGCACAATGGGTGCCTTTCCACGGTCACCCTGGATAGATGTAGCAGGTGATTTTCCATGGTCACCCTGGAAATATGTTGACACAATAAATCAATCAACAAAAGTTATGAAATTCACCTGTAACATTAAAAAAATGAAATATTGCAGTAATATCAAAAAATAAATAATGAAATTTTAGAAATTTAGTTCTTGTAGTCATAAGTTGTTACTATATTTAACATTTACCTGCTAAGGCACAATGGGTGCATTTCCATGGTCACCCTGGACAAATGTAGCAAGTGATTTTCCATGGTCACCCTGGACAAAATTTGAAACAATAAATCAATCAACAAAAGTTACGAAATTCACCTGTAACATTAAAATAATGAAATATTACAGTAATATCAATAAATAAATAATGAAATTTTAGAAATTTAGTTCTTGTAGTCATAAGTTGTTACTATATTTAACATTTACCTGCTGAGGCACAACATGTGCATTTCCACAGTGACCGTGGATAGATGTAGCGGGTGATTTTCCACGATCGCCTTGGACATAAGTTGACAAAATAAATCAATCAACAAAAGTTATGAAATTCACCTATAACATTAACAAAATGAAATATTGCAGTAATATCAGAAAATAAATAATGAAATTTCATAAATTTAGTAGCTGTAGTCATAAGTTGTTACTATATTTAACATTTACTTGTTGAGGCATAGAGGGTTCATTTCCATAGTCACCCTGGACAAATGTAGCATGTGATTTCTCATGGTCACCCTAGACAAATGTTGACACAATAAATTAATCAACAAGATTTATGAAAGTAATTGTAACATTAAAAAATTAAATACTACAGTAATATCAGAAAATAAATAATGAAAAATGAAATATATGCAGTAAAAATTTGAAATATTGCAGCGATAAATTATAAGAATGATTGATCAAAGGTTGATTTGAATGGTATGTAAGATATTTACCCCCATAGTTGCACCCCCTCCATCTATTCTATTTAAGTTTTAATCGATCAACAACTCTTCACCTGGAACTATTGTTTTTGTTGCACATACAAATATATGATTTCCTTCGCATCCCTCAAATATAAAATTTGGTTTCTTAGTTGTTGCCACTGGTTGTGCACTATTTATAAATCCCCCAATGTTTCCAGAATATTTTGGCCTTCCATCAATATACATAGTTAGCCCTTTATCTTGACTGTTATATACTAGTTGTATATAATTTGCGGCAAATCTGTATCTCCACATACTTCGTGTATATAAGACCAACATCAACTAGTGATTGTATTTGTATAATGGTCTGACATAATCCATCAATTCAGTTACAGTACCATAGATGACCTTTATGCCATCCATGGAAAATAAGCCCAATCCATATAAGGACGAACGAGCAATGTGATACATCCTCCCACTGATGAAGAATTTTGTGTCCACTTCAGGTAGCTCCTTAGGTTCCCATAATTACACTAGATGTTTATACCTCAAGGGAAAATCAATGTCACCTATTCTCTCAGCATCATAATTACATGACCCTCTGTTGGCAATACAAAATTGCATGCGTATACAAAATCTTTTCCTTACCTTTTCAGATCTAGTTGATCTAGAACTATTAGATCTAGTACAACACGTCTCACTTTCAACCTCTCTTAGTATGTCTTGATCATCACTCAAGGAAGATAGATATGAAATATACCTATTTGGTGGTACCTACACTCATTAAAACAAGAATATAAGTTATCGTACGAATATAAGTTTGTGGTACCAACACTCGAAAAAATGAGAAGATAAGTTAGTGGGCAAATATTTAGGGAACCCATGTTTTTCTTGGAGAATGTATTTGATTCTATTGTATGAAACAAAATTATTGGGGTCCTTGTTTACTTGATTCATATCATACTTGGCATGGTTATCTTGGTATGCTTTGGGGTGTGAGTCTTCTCTTTTATAGAATGGCATTAAAGTCCCAACATTATAGGTGTATGAAATTTGTTAGGATAGAAAGAGGCATTAAAGTCCCAACATTAGGCTTGGGAATTGATACAGAGAGGGTGATGGATTTGTCAACTATTTTGGGTGAAACAAGGTGCTATGATTGCACACTAAGGAGGTCCTCTAAGTGAATTTGTTGCATGGATAGAGTGTTGGTAAGCATGTGCAACATATGAAAAACATTTCCATGCCAAGAAGCAATTGGTCCTAGTAGAAGGAGGTCATTCACACATCCTCTTGTGGAATTGCTACATGATAGCATAGCTTGTTGGAGTCACACTGAACAATAAAACCAAAATTGTACTTGGATTCGTTAACTTCCAAGATAGATTGTATGCAAGTCTGAAAATGCAAGAAACTTGCACTCTAAAGAGGGGAATGAATTCAGAGTGAAGAGTTGGATCTTAATATTGCTTAGAGCTTAGAGTCAATAAGGATACTTTTGTAATGAAGGAAAAAGAAATCTAGGAACTAGAGATAAATCCATAGCAAGAACTCGAGCCAGTAACAAAATCCAACATTCATAGTTAGATCCATGTTCAAGAGAAACAAAAAGATGGCACATTTCTCTAGATTGGTCCTGATGCAGGAGCATCATAAGAAGCCTTCCAAGTGAGCAACGTAAAAACATGCTCCATTTTCCATCTACGCGTCTAGCTGTCTCCCGCAGATGGAGGAAGCAGAGAAGATATTTAATTTGCTGAAGAGGAAGATCACTGAGCAACCAATTCTGGTTTTTCCAGATTTTAGCGAGACATTCCAGGTCAGGTGTGACGCGAGAGGATTTGCAATTGGAGCAGTCTTGAGCCAAGACGACAGGTTGATCACATATTTTAGTGAAAAACTGAATGAAGAAAATATTAAGTACTCCACATATGACAAAGAATTTTATGCCTTCATACAAGCATTGAAGAAATGGAGACACTATTTAATTCCCAAGAAGTTTGTTTTGTATAGTGATAATCATGCTTTGCAATTCGTGACTCGACAAGAGAAGTTGAGCCAAAAACATACTAAATGGGTTGAATACATGAAAATTTTCACTTTTGTGACTAAGCATATTTCTGGAACTGCTAACAAAGTTGCTGACGCTTTGAGCATGAAATGTTTGCTTATGTAGGAATTCAGAGTCAAGACTTTGGGTTTTGATAACCTCAAAGAAATGTACAGGGATGACCCAGATTTTAAAGAGGCATATGAGGCATCTGAGAATCCAATTCTCAGGGACAGAAGCCAATGGACTGAATACATGATCCAAGATGGATTATTATTTAGGGGAAATCAACTATGTATTCCAAAATGCTCCACGAGGGAGAATTTCTTGAAGGAAAAACATAGAGGAGGATTGGACGAACATTTCGGTCATGACAAGACGTTCTCAAAGTTGAATGGATCATATTTTTGTCCAGGGATGAGGACATATGTTAAGAAATTTGTGGACAGGTGCATAATTTGTCAGCACATGAAAGGAAAAAGGCAGAACACAAGGTTATACCAACCATTACCCGTACCTGAAAGGCTGTGGGATGCAGTGAGCATGGATTTCATATTGGGATTTCCAAGAACACAGAGAGGATATGATTCAATCTTTGTGGTAGTTGACAGATTTTCAAAAATGGCACATTTCATACCATGCAAGAAAACCAGTGACGCAACTCATATTGCAAACCTGTTTTTCAAGGAAGTCATTAGACATCATAGCTTGCCAAAGAGTATCGTGTCTAACCGAGATACCAAGTTCATAGGGAATTTCTGGAGGACCTTATGGAAGAAGTTGGGGACAAGTTTGTCTTTTAGCTCATCATATCATCCTCAAACGGATGGACAGACAAAGGTCATGGACAAGAGCTTGGGATATTTGTTAAGAAGCTTAGCAACTAAACACCACAGTCAATCGGATCACATTCTACCACAGGCGGAATTCACTTACAATGATTCACTCAATAGAATCATAGGGCAGAGTCCATTCTAGATTGTATATGGAATGCAGCCAAGAGGAATTTCTGAATTAAAAGATTTAGAACGAAATGAATTCAGGACTGCTGGTGCAGAGGAATTTGCAAAGGGAATGAAGGAGCTTCACAACCAAATTAAGGAGTGATTGCAAAGTTCAAGTCAAGAATACAAGCGGAGAGCAGATCAACACAGGCGAGAACTTCAATTTGAAGTTGGTGATCTGATTCTTGTGCATCTGAGGAAGGAGAGGTTTCCAAAGGGAACATATAATAAGCTGAAGATGAAAAAGATTGGACCATGTAAGGTCATAAGAAAATTTGGGGAAAATGCATATGAGATTGAAATACCCGATGGGGTCAAAATCTCACTGATATTCAATGTTACGGACTTGTACCCCTACAGAGCTAAAGAAGAAGGAGCAGAGGAGGAACAGGAACAAATTCAATGGAAAAAACAAATGCCTATAGCTGTGGAGCCACAGATGGAAAGCATAATTGACAAAAGGGTTAGCAGAAAGACTAGGAGAAAAGAGTACTTTGAATACTTGGTCAAATGGAAGGGACATCCAGTTGAAGATGCCAGTTGGGAGGATGAAGCAACAATTCATAGGCATGGACGGACCGTGCAAGAGCTCTTGAACATGAGTTCATGAAAATTTTCAAGCGAGGGAGTATGATGCAGGAGCATCATAAGAAGCCAGCCAAGTGAGCAACGTAAACGTGGGAGACAATTGGATGCGTATATGGAAAATGGAGTACGTTTTTATGAAGACATTTTGAATTTTGAAATCTGAAGCATTAATGTAATAGCTAGGAAAAAAAGCATACTTGGATTTATGTCTTGGAGATATGAACAGATCTGGAGAGATTACTCTCATCTTCCGGATGTATTAGGCATTTAAGTTTGTTAATGTAAAGTAGGTAGATATGAATGTTAGATTAGACAGTTTTAGAAGCATAGGAGGGAAAATGAATATAGACACACTCACCCTTGTATCATTGTAATTCTAGATGAGCATTGAGAATTTCATAATCTGTAGAGATGTAACAGAGAGCTATAGAGAAGAACCCATGTATAGGACGACTTGAGTTAATATATTAAGCTTTGACTCAATTTTCATGGTGTTATGATGCTTACTGTTTACATTTGTTGAATGGTATGTTTATAGTTGACTAGTTTCTCTGTTATGCAATTTGTTTCAATGATGTGTTATGTATGATTTCATGTTGAATGTATGAAGTCTGAGAGGGGAGAAGAATGAGTTTCAATTTTTTCTCTTCCTGAGAATTCCTACAAGGAATGCAGTGAATGTCCACAAGGTGTGCATTGATGAGGGTCTGAGTTCTATCTCAAAAAGATCAGGAGGGATATCATTGTTCTCATACCAGCTGAAGTGTAGGTGAAGCACAAAGTCGTGCAAGGTGTGCATAGGTTGGTTGAAGCTTTGGATTTTATAAATCCAGAAGGAAGGTTGGAGGACCACTGTTGCAAAGAGTGCACAGGGTCAGAGATCCAAATAACCATAGGTTATTTGAAGATTTTCCACAAGGAGTGCGAGCAGAGATCCTTTTGGGAAGATGGAGTTTGAAAGCGAAAGCTCATGAAGGATAACACCTTTGAAGTGCTCAAAGGGAGACAGAGTTCGAAATCGTCTCATAGACGCCAATTTAAGGAGGGATAACACTGATTCATTTGGACAGGATTGATTGAGGAGTGCATCTGGTGGTCAGAATTCTCCGTGGAGAACTCGCGAAGTCGCGAGGACCATAGGATCTAGAGGAGCTGCAAGGTGGTTAGGAGTTGAACAAATCTGCCACCTTGACATCAAGAATCAACATGGATCATTGATCATGTTCTGTTTGATCCATCAGATCATTTCGAGAATTTAGGACCTGTAGGTTTAGAGTGTAGGCCAAAATCCTTGGTCACGCAAACTCCCGGATCACGAAAGGGATTATCAGCAGTGGAATTTTGGAATTTCGGTATTTCAGAGTTCGGCATACCAAAAACTATATTGACAAAGGATTGGGACCCTTGGCATTGAAACCCCTGAACTCGTGAAACGTGGCGTGCATTTAGTGAGAAACATCGACATTTCGGTATTTCGGGGTTCGACATTTCGGAAACCCTGATGATAAGGAGCAGGGGCGCTTTGCACTGAAAACCCTAAAGTCATGAAATGTGAAGTGTATTTGGAATGGAATCCTAACATTTCAGAATTTCGAGGTCCGGGAAGTAGAGGAGACAAGTGATTTTTGAAACTGAGAGTTTCAAACCCTCGGTACGCGAAATCCCAAAAAAGGGTCGCTATTTCGGAATTTGGGAATTGGTGTGGGAAGTGAGTTGGGATCGAGAATCACAAACTCCTGGTACGCCAAGTCCCGAAAGGCCATTGATCATGCATTCCATGGGATGTTGAGCCCATTTCGGAATTTCATATTTTGGGGAATCATAAGGCAAGAGGAACGATTGTTGGGTCATTCGCTCAAGTCCCAAAAAGCCAAATTTAGTGGTAAAAGGTGGTGTGCGTTGGAGCGGTCAACCCTCATTGACAATTCACATTTCGGCATTTGTCAAGAGCTGTGGGGATATATCGGGACTCTCCAACTCCCAAAACCTGAAGTCCTTTGTGGCTCAAACAAAGGATTTGATTAACCCTTGGCATGGTTTTAGTGTATATCCTATGCGGATCTCAGCCCAAGGGCAGGGGGTTGTTGATCACTATAATTGCTTAATTAATTTCAAACAACCAAGTGAAACATAAATTATCAACCCAGGGAAGTCTTTTGTTTCAAAGATAGCTGCGCACTATATATGCTCAATTCCAAAAGCACTTAGTGTTGTAGTAAGGAAAT
>ML790828.1:736798-761868 GCA_009831015.1 Picea engelmannii
TCATAGCTGCTGATGTTGTTTCAGTATCGCAATTCACGGGCTGTTTGGCCACGTGAATTGCGCCCCTTTGACTGTGTCGGTCTTGACTGCTAACTGTCAGGGCTTGTGTTTCAACATCGTGGCGGTCTCTACTGTGTCTCAGCATCTGTATATCTGAATGGAGTGACAGCTTCCGTGTTTCAGCATCTGCCTTCTCGAACCATGTAGCTGCTTCGTGTTTCGGCATATGCATCCTCGGACTGTGTAGCAGCTTCGTGTTTCAGCATGTGCTTCCTCGGACTATGTAGCAGCTTCCGTGTTTCAGCATCAACTTGGACAGTTCTATGTTTCAGCATCGGTCTTGGATACTATTCTGCAGATATAGACACTTATGCACTTCTAATCAATGGTTAGGTTCAAAAGTAATGTAAAGTGTTATGCAAAGCGGATTAAGCATAAAGTAATGAGAAAGGACGTTGTATACCTTGGAATGATCAGATGAAATGATAGTATGAGTCAAAATGCAGGTGATGAAGGGTAAAATAATAGCAAAAAGTATGGGCAAAAAGGGTACAATATGTGGTCCTAACAGGGGTCTGTGTCAGGTCCTCTAATATTTTGGAGACCAAAAAGCCTCTTAATGGGGAGGCCTGTAAACATAAAGTTGCATAAGTTGCATAGTTGCATAAGTTGCATAAGTTGCATAAAGTTGCATAAGTTCCATAGTTGCATAAACTTGAATATAGTTTCATAGTTTCATAAGTTGCATGTTGCATAAAGTTGCATAGTTTCATAAGTTGCATGTTGCATAAAGTTGCATAGGTTGCATGTTGCATAAAGTTGCATGTTGCATAAAGTTGCATAGTTTCATAAGTTGCATGTTGCATAAAGTTGCATAAGTTGCATGTTGCATAAAGTTGCATAAGTTGCATTGTTGGATAATGTTTCATAAAGTTGCATAGTTGCATAAAGTTGCATAAGTTGCATAAAGTTGCATAAGTTGCATAGTTGCATAAGTTGCATAGTTGCATAGAGTTGCATAAATTGCATAGTTGCATGTTGCATAAAGCTGTGTAGTTGCATAAAGTTGCATAAAGTTGCATAAAGTTGGATAAGTTCCACAAATTTGCATACAATTGCATAAGTTGCATAGTTTCATAAAGTTGCATAGTTGCATAAAGTTGCATAGTTGCATGAAGTTGCATAAGTTGCATAGTTGCATAACTTTGCATAAGTTGCATAGTTGCATAAGTTGCATGTTGCATGCATGACATGCATTGCATGAATACAGGTCAAGTGCATGTTGAGTTAGTTCGCATGCATGTCCAGTGAAGGTGATATGTCCAATTAGTTACCAATAGATATTTGATCATGTAAAATGAAATAATTAAATTGGTAAAAAATAATTTAATATTATCATTGATTTATATGCCATACTTTTATTTGACCTACCTACCTACCCTTGTTAGAGAAAGATTTTCCTCACCCTATGAAATATTGCAGAGAGGGCCTTATTCCATTTCCTTATGCAGACTTATCTTCTCTATTACTAAGATCCAGAGACAAAAATGCAAAGTTTTCCACTTGTATGCATCTTTCACCCTATGCAACAAGTGTATACACAGGATGCTCCACTACAACCCGTGTACATCGGGATCTGTGCCAGAAAATCAAAATTAAATGTTGGATTTCCATGTCACAATGGGAGATCTCTGATCCTTGGCCTTCCATATACTAGAAACATTCTGACTCGGCCCTTCAGTTTCATTTTGAAGGCTATAAAGAGGCCAATTTCAGGCTATGGAAAAGGAGAAAAAATTCAACTTTGAGAGCAAAGTTACTATGGAGGAATCATTTACTTCTTATTGAGTCTGCATCCCTTTGTCCTTTAAGTATGAACATAGTGTTAAACCCCAAATATTTTCCCTTATTGATGGAGAACATAATTATCTCCCTTATATGAGCTTGCCTTTGGTGGAGGATTGAAGTGGTGGAGTCCTAGATGGAAGGAACTTAGTTTCTCAGTTCTGAACCATGCCAACACAGAAGTCTGTAATATTTTCACTTCTGATAATCATTTATTAATATAAATACTCTCTTCCCATAAAATTTATGTCTTACAAATATATGAGTTATTATCTAATGTAGGAGCATTTCTCCACCTCAGCAAATGCACCAACACGCCAACACGCAGACGTGCAATGGAGAAAGGGAGAGGCATCGACCATCCCATTTTTAAAATTTGAAATATGATCCAATACGGATTTTTGTGTTGTAAGGATATAATATTCAGGTCATACCTTTGTATAGGTAGTGGTTGGATTGCCTTAAATGGTTACTTGTAGCAGGTCCAGATTGTATTCAGGTCTGGATAAACATTTATGGAATGTAGTCGTAGGAGTTGGTGTCATAGATGAGATAATAATGGCACTAAGGTGGTGAAGAGGATTAATCTCATAGAGACCTATTTTTTAATTAGCAGAGAGGAGAGAATGGAAAGGAAGCCTTAGGAGGTCTTAGAAGTTCTGAGACAGAGCTTGAGAGAACTGGGACTCTATTACAGTCCAGTTTTTGTAAACATCTGTATTGACACACAAAGATAATAGAAAAGCAGTTTTTCCCGCATATCGTTGTTCATGTGTTTATGTATTTCATAAATGAATGTTGAATATGTATGATAATTTTCATTTACAGTAGGAAGATAGATTCATCTATCACTGTTTGAGTTTTAAAGATCATTCAGGGTTCTTTAGGCTGTGCAAGGAGTGAAAAACAGAACATTGGAGGTTTTGTATCCAACACAAGGAGTGAGCATATGAACTCTACGAAGTCAGGGAATAACATGCCAGGAGGGCTCACCAAAGTGGTCACGAATTCAAAGGAGGAACATCAAGGTTATTGAATACCTTAGAGGAGGAATTGAGCTGAAGAAGCACAAAGAAACAAAATTACTGAGAACTCTGTCGAGCTTTGTCAAGTGGGAATTGAGTCGGTGAAAGTGTGCACAAAAGAACTTTTTGTTGATTTCTGTAAGAAACAAAGTTACTAAATACTCTATGAGTAAAAGGTCTGCAAGGTGTGCATCGAGTAAGGAGAACACTAGGAGGGAGAGAAGAATTTATTTTAAAGAAATACTTCGGATATGAGTTTGACGAAATCCCAGAAATGCAAGGAGTGCGTGGGAGGTCGAAATATTCGAGGAGATCAAGCTCAGAAGGGATAACACAAAAAGTGTGTAAGACGCAAACTTATTCTAAGTCCAAAATATCAAAATGGATAACACTGCAAGAACCTAAGTGAGACCCAAAAGAGTCGGGTTTGCTGAGAAAGTCCAAAGGCCGAAACCTTTCAATGCAGACTAAATCTTCCATGTCGAGAGAAGTCTAAAGTTCAAGAGGAGGAGAGACAACAAACATCGGATTGGTTGTAAGGAGAAGACTGATCCATTGGATTAGTGCCCAGTGAACAAGGATAGTGCAGGAAAATAAAGCAGATCCTATATGTTGGATTTGAGCACAAGGGACCAAGGTGTCGGAGCTTTAACGTCTCGTGTACACACATGAGAGCATACTTGTTAAAAGTCTCGAAGTCCCAAGGTCATTTTTAACCGTCCATCATTTGGGAGGACGCATGGAGGAAATCCATCAAGTTTTGGGTGAAATCACTCTGGGAGGAATGAGTGCACAGGCATTGATACCCCTAAAGCCCGAAGAGATGAAGAGACAAAGCTCAAAGAGATGAAGAGTCAAAGAGATGAGAGGCATCGATGTGAATGAGGACATGTGACGCCAGATCCAGAACTCTGGAAGAAAATGGAGGAAAATTCCAAAGACCCAGAGAAGATCTTGATTTTTGATCGAAAAGGGAGTCCAAGGACCATTGATCTAGTTGAGGAGGCCAAAGTCCCGAAGCGGGAGCATAACTGTTGATTGGGAAGGAACACATCTAGTTTGTAGATTGAAAGGCGTAGATATGAATCATTGATTTGGACAATATCGTCAAGATCACGAGATCAACGATCCCATAATATTCTGGGGACAAGAATTGCGAGGAGTTTAAGATATCGAAGGAAGGCCGCAATTCAAACCGTGGTTTCATCCAGTGGACAAGTGGAGGATGTAGGAGCATTATGGGAACACAAGTTGTTTGACTTTAAACCACTTGTGACCATTCTCGCAATCGCGTGGTCATCGCCAAGGTCACATCGAGAGGGGTATTATCAAACAAAAGGAGCTAATGCACAATACTCTGATCTTTCGCAGCAGAGAGAAATGGAAGGTCACAAGTTGTTGTCAGACCTGCACCAAGAAGTCGAGGGGGGTTGTGTATGTATACAAGAGGGGACCCTTAAGGTTCAACAGAGTATTTTGACTCAAGACTTAGAGATCCATTGACCAGGAGGTTGCGCATCCCTACGGGGGAGTAGGGGGGTTGCATCAGTTGGTATCAGAGCACAGTTTGTTTATTTCTGTAGCGGAGAGTAGATAAAGGATATACTCTGATACACACCATCAAGCGATATCAAAGAACATAATTGTTTTTTGTATGCAAAGGGGATAATCTAATGACCTCGAGCAGTATCAGAAGAACAATCATTTCTTACAAACAAAAGAAAAAAGAGATACGGTGAAAGGAGATGACTTGATAACATTAGGTGGTATCACAAATAGGAGTTTTCCTATAGACAACAGGAGAAGGAATTGAAGTATTGATGCTCTATGAGGATATCATTGCACGAGTGTAGCAACAAAAATTTAAGTAGTCGAGTGAGATGTAAGAGAAGATGGAGATGCTCTTGAATGTAGAGTGATCCATAGACTTGTCAAGAGAGAAGGTAGAAGGCATAAAATGGATACTAAAGGCCATGAGCGTGGTTGAAGAGAAGGTTGCAAGAAGAAAAAAACCCAGAGAGAGATCTACAACTCAATGAGATAAGAACAAGAATGGAGAATCTTGCATTTCAAATGTAGCAAGATGAAAAAGTGCATTGGTTGTATGAATGGCCCATGAAGAAGAAGGTGAAGTGGCTAGTCAAGAGGTTGTTGGATAGAAAACAACGACAATTGTTAAATAGGTGCTTGAGGCATGCTGAAAACCTTAGTGACATAGAGTAGGAATATATTCATATCTGTGAACTAGAGGTTGGAATAAATCTCAGCGATGAGGAGGAGAAGAGATCAGATGAAGATCTCATAAACTTCCAAGTGGACGAAAATGGACTTTCAAGTTTCCAGGTGGGAAATGGAAAGAGATCAGGTGGAGGTCTCGTATATTGCCAGGTGGGCAGAAGAAAATTCCCAAATTGCCAAGTGGGCAGGGGGAAAGAAGTGAGATTGTCTGAAAGTCTCAGGAGCTTAGAAGTGAGTTCAGGTCAGCAGAGAGTGTTGATAGATGAAGATTCATGTGGGTTTGTAGACTATGTGAATGAATATGATGAGAAGTTAAATACTCTCACCATCTAGGAGGAGGAACAGAGGAGCATTATGATTATTGGGGGAATTCAAATATTTCTACCAGATAGCCCATTTGAGGCCAGAGCATGTGTTGCAGATGCAATAGCAGAATAAGGACATCCAATGGTGACTGCCATGGTGAAGGAGAAGATATCATAAGCTTCCCAAGGAGAAGAGGAAGAAATGGAGAAAACATTGATGTCTACCCCAGCAGAAGGAGATGATCATTCAATAGAATTGCTCAAAAGTTTCAGCCAAGAAGATAAAACAGAGATGACTACAACATTGGAGTCTACAACAGAAAGAAAAGCATACAACATAGACCTTGCTGATATGTATGAGGAATTGGAGGCCCTAGAGAGAAGGGTGATGGTGCAAATCTTGCACATATGATAGGTCAAGTTGGAAGAAGATGGAGGAGCATACCAGCTAGGGGAGAAGCTCTAAGAAGTCAAAGATATGCTAGCAGAAGAGGAGTTGACATAACCTAATATGTCAAAGGAGGTGACTAAGAAACAAGTCAATCAAGAAGAGATTGCAGAACTAGAGTCTGTAGTAGGCTGGAAAGATAAGGCCACACGATATGGAGAAAATATTAATGGGGATCGAGTTTATCTACCCACTGAGGAGAAGGAAGTGCATCAAAGAAGACTACATAAGAAGAGCCAACCACTGGAGTAGCTGGATAGAGTGACAGAGGAAATCAAGAAGCTGATGTTGAGGTCAACAGGAGCAGTCAACAAAGGGGAGATGAACAAAGGAGAGCCTTCCATAGCAGTAGGGAAGAAACAGAGAAAACAACAACAACAACAACATAGTTGGAGAGGAGCAAGAGGAAAACTCCAAGGAATAGGTTGGGATCTAGGATAATTTCAATACTTGAGAAGAGGATCTCATGAGCAGGAGCTCATGATTTTCCCAGCAAGGGAGTATGATGCAAGAGCATCACTCCACCTCAGAAAATGCGCCAACACCCAAATACACAATGGAGAAAGGGAGAGGCACTGACCCTCCCATTTTAAAAATTCAAAATATGATCCAATACAGTTTTTTGTGTTGTAAGGATGTAAGATCCAGGCCATACCTTTGTACAGGTAGTGGTTGGATTTCCTTAAATGGTTACTCGTAGCATGTCCAGATCATAGTAAGGCCTAGATAAACATTTATGGAATGTAGTCGTAGGAGTTCGTGTTGTAGTTGAGATAGTAATGAAACTAAGGCGCTGAAGAGGATTAAGCTCGTAGATCCCTCTTTTGTAATTAAAAGAGAGAAGAGAATGAAAAGGAAGCCTTAGGAGGTCTTAGAAGTTCCGAGAGAGAGCTTGAGAGAATTGGGTCTCTGTTACATTCTAGTTTTTGTAAACATCTGTATAGACACACATAGATAATAGAAAATCATCTTTTCCTGCATATTGTTGTTCATGTGATTATGTATTTCATGAATGAATGTTGTAGAGGTATGATAAGTTTCATTTACAGTAGGAATATAGATTCATATATCTTTGTTTGAGTTTGAAATATCATTCTGGGTTCTTTAGGCTATGCAAGGAGTGCACAATAGAACATTGGAGGTTTTGTAGCTAGCACAAGGAGTGCGCATATGAAATCCGTGGAGTCAGGGAAGAACGCGCCAAGAGGGTACACCAGAGGGGTCAAAAATTCAAAGGAGGAACCTCAAGGTTATTGAATACCTTAGAGGAGGAACTGAGTTGAAAAATCACAGAGAAAACAAATTATTGAGAACTTTGTCGAGCTCTGTCAGGTGGGCATTGAGCCAGTGCAAGTGTGCACAAAAGAACTTTATGTTGAGTTTGGTAAGAAACAAAGTTACTAAATAATATGTGAGTAAAAGATCTGGAAGGTGTGCATTGAGAAAGGATAATGACAGGAGGGCGAGAAGAATTTTGTTTAAAGAAATCCTTCGGATCTGAGTTGGAAAAAATCCCAGAAATGCAAGGAGTGCATGGGAGGTCGAAATCTTCGAGGAGATCAAGCTCAGAAGGGATAACACAAAAAGTGTGTACAAGGAGGACTTATTCTAAGTCCAAAATCTCATAAGGGATAATGCAACAAGAATGTTAGAGAGACCCAAAAGAGTCGGGTTAGCGCGAGAAAGTTCAAAGGCCGAGACCTTTGAATGCAGACTAAATCTTTGAAGTTGGGAGAAGTCTAAATCTCAAGAGGAGGAGCAACAACAACAATCATATTGGTTGTAAGGAGAATCCTATTCTGTTGGATCAGTGTCTATCGAACAAGGATAGTGTAGGAGGAGAAAATAGATCTTATTCGTTGGATCTGAGCATAAAGAACCAACCATCATTTGATCCGAGAAGAAGGTGCATGATATTTAACGCCTCGTGTACAAACAGGAGATCGAACTTATTAAAAGTACCGAAGTCCCAAAGTCATTTGGAACCTTCCATCATTTGGGAGGACACATGGAGGAAATCCATCAAGTTTTGGGTAAAATCACTCCGGTAGGAACGAGTGCGTAGGCGTTGATACACCCGAAGCCCGAAGAGCCAAAGAGATGAATCTTGAAGAGTCAAAGCAATGAGAGTCGTCGATGTGAAGGAGGATAGATGGTGCCAGATCCAAAACTATGGAAGAAAACAAAGGAGGAAAATTCCGAAGACCCAGAGAAGATCTTGGTCAGAAATTGCCGGAGGAACCACAGTGCTAATGATAGTTTGTCGTCGACGTTTCGGATCCACAACAGGATCCTGATGATGGATCCTGTTGTGGATCCGAAACGTCGACGACAAACTATCATTAGCACTGTGGTTCCTCCGGAAATTTCTGAACAATTATCTCACCATAGAAACCTAAATGAGAAGATCTTGGTCGTTGATCGAGACGGGAGTTCGAGGACCATTGATCTGGTTGAGGAGGCCAAAGTCCTGAAGCGTGAGAATAGTCGTTGATATGAATCGTCAATTTAGATAGTATCGTCAAGATCATGAGATTGACGATCACATAGAATTGCAGGGACAAGAGTTGCGAGGAGTTTAAGATATCGAAGGCAGGCCGCAATTCAAACCGTGGTTTCATCCAATGGACACGTGGAGGTTGTAGGAGCATTGCAGGAAAAAAATAATTTTGACTCTAAACTGCTTGTGACCATGCCCGCAATCACATGGTCATCGCCAAGGTCACATCGAGAGGGGGATTATCAAACAAAAGGAGTTAACGCCTGATACTCTGAGGTTTTGTAGCAGAGTGAAATGGAATGTCATGGGTAGCTATCAGACTTGCACCAAAAAGTTGAGGGGGCCTGTGTATGGATATAGGAGGAGACCTTTAAGGTTCCAGAGAGTCTTTTGACTCAAGACTCAAAGATCCATTGACTGGGAGGTTGCAAAGTCCTACGAGGGAGTAGGGGGGATGCATCATTATCCATGGGGATATTTTTATGAATATTAATGGATTATGCTATCTAATGTGCTAACCCTTTATATTGCCACCATTTTCTTTTTTTTTCTTGTTTGTTGAGAACTTGTTGCAGGTATATAGCTTTGGGTCAAAGTGCTCAATGGTGGACATCATCAAACATCTGGACGAGGTAGGCCTCTTTCATATCTCCCTTTCACATTGGTTTATATAGCATATTGTTGGAAAAGAGTCGATTTCTACAGTCATTTCCATCTGTTGTGGTTCACCCTAGCCATAGATATATTTTCCTCGTAATAGAATTGGTGACCATATTGGGGATGAATCTTCTTTCTTAGGGTTTGAAGTACTTTTCTCCTTAGATTTCTCTCGTTTCTATTGTGGTTCTTGTCGTATCATTGCTTGACAACTCCTGTTCACTTTGGGTTTGAGTTTTCAGCCTTTCTCCCTTGGTTGGCCTTGTCTTAAAGCATATACACACCTTTTTCCTTGACAGTCGTGTATACACGCAGGCTGTTTCAATGAAAGCTATGTATATACGCTTTGTTTTCCTGAACAATCACATACACCTTTTTTCCTTGCTTGTTTTCTTGGTCTGGTGTTTGTTGGGTGCGATTTGATGCTTGCTGAGCCTTCTTGGGTCTTTATAGTGCATATTGAGTGCATGTGGGATGACATGAAACCCTCTTTTGGTTGAATTTTTGGGTGAAGTCTTTCTCTTCATATTTTCATTTTTATTGTCCTTGTACATTGGGCTGGGTGTTTTGTTACTTGGTATCTTTCTTAGTTATCTCTTTTTTATACACAGTAGGGCTATATATCAAGTTACTTTTCAATCCATGCATTTTCAATTTTGATATATTGAAAATACAAAAAAATAGGCATTTTTCATTGCTTAGCATTTTTGTCTTTTGAGTTTTTATCATTAGCTTAGTGAATATAGTGAAAGATTGTATTTTTACTTTTGAATTGCAGAGTTGAATTTGAAAATTGCATCGTTTTTAGAAGCATATCATTCATTAAAAGTTAAAGTTAGGACTTTGTGTCATTTTCATATTTAATTCTCTTGTAGAGTCATAGCACCATGAGTTTCACTACCATACCTTTTTCAGTAATCATAGCCATTAAAATCAACGCTATAATTTAAAATTTATTAGTCACAATTTTATTTTCTAGGGTGCACAAACTAGCCTAGGATTTAGTGTCTTGGAATAGGATTTTGTGAGTAAACTTCTCCAAGGAAATTAAATAAACATATGTGTCTGAGTTAGGGAGTGGAGAAATCCATTGTATAATTGGTAAGATCAAGAGGCTTTGCTCACATTGGAGTTAATCACGAGGTAGCGCAAAGTCAATTGAAGGGATACCCCCCGATACCTTTTTAGTGTCAGAGATAGTTTTGGGGATCTATTCATATCTCAGGATCTTGCTAGTACCTTTACCTCCCTGAGAGGTGGTACTTTCAAGGTTTTGGGATTTACTACCCTACCCATATGGTGGACCTAACTTACGACTTCTTGCCTGCACATCGATTATATAATGGTTTATTAGTTGCTTGACTTAGGTGTCTCATAGGTTAATTGTAGGGATTATTCTGCAAGTAACCTAGGTCAGATAAGGTTAGGACAACACACAACCTTTATGGAGGATTACCTCTCCGGGGGGATCTGACTGACTAGTTTTTAAGCCCACGAGGGCCCTTATAACTAATTATGTTACCTCCAATATTTAGCAGGGAGTCTCAGGCTCCTCTTGGGCAAGACATACCTCCTTTAGGGAGGGAGGAAACTCAACCACTTTACTTCGTTTACATGCATATTGTCTGTTTGACTTTTGGTATGCTCTATGATTACTATTTGGCCTTAGGATATATTTTTTATCTTTAGAGTTTTAATTCATCATGGAGTTGGACCAGCCTCCCCGCCAGTCCCGTCGCTTGTTACAGTTACCACCGGATTCTATTTCCTTGCCTTCTAAAATGCATAGAGTTATTATATGTGGTACACACACATCCACCGTTCAAACTTCTAATTCTACAAGGATGAGTATTGAACCTAGTCTTCAGAATTTTGGGATCCCTTTGACTCCCATACCCACTATAGTTAATGAAACCCCTTTGACTCCTGCAACCTCTATGGTTGTAGTGCCAGAGGTACCTATCATTACTATGACCTGTCCTATAGTAAATTCTCACACTACCGCTTCGAACCTGTTTGGGTAACTTGGCCACTCACCAAGCTACAATGTTCAGTCCATCCCTATGGCTTCTAGTCCCTTTTCTTATGGTATGCCTAAATTCACTTTGCAGTTTTCAAACTCCATCCTAGCTACTGGCCCTAATGATATCATTAGGATTGGGGGAAGTACAACTCCCTACAATCCTTATTCGTTTGGTGGATCTCAAATCCCTCAAATGACTCTTAATATGGGATGCATGCATGTTTTTAACCCAGGGTCCAATCCTCCTACTTCTGGGTGGAATAGTCAACTTGGTGGAAAAGTTTCGAGTCAAGTTCTATCCTACAACCCCACCTCCTCGATGCATATTCCGACCAATACATTTGGCTTCATGAATATGTCTCTATCCTCTAGATTCTAACCCGGAGGAGGTCCGTTTCACACTTTGGGCAACCCCCAACCTGGATCTAATTCGGCTGGGGGAAATTTCTAAAACCCTCAACAGAACATTCCAGCTGGTATGATGCCCAAACAACCTTATATGAATCATCCTAGAGGAGGGACTTATAAATCCAGACAAGGCCATGGTGTTTACCATAACCCTAGATGGCTTGCAAATATGCATGCACAATCTTTTCCGGGAGGTTGGGGTTAGATGTCGTAACCCTGTCTCCATTTTTTGGCCATGCTTAATCTGCCAATTTTTTTTAAGTTAATGAATGATCATGTGAGTCATGATCCTACATGGCCCCCCATCCCTACCAAACTTCCTTTGGACATCCCAAATTTTGCCCATAAGAATGGAGGGGATCCTAGTGATCATGTCACTACCTTTCACCTTTGGTGCTCATCAAACTCCCTTAATGACGATTCTATTCGTTTCAGATTATTTCAACCCACCCTTATCAGAATTGTTGCGAAATGGTATATCGAGCTACCTAGGGGGGAATTTGGGACTTTTAGTCAGTTGGTGATGGTATTTCTTAACCACTTCCATTTGCCCATTGGTTATGATGGTAGCCTATAATTCTTGTTTACTTTACGCTAGGATATCGCCACTCATATCTCGAACCATATCCAGGAATGGAATAGATGGAAGAGGTTGATTAAGATCCCTATACCCTCAAAATTTCTTTTAGAATTGTTTCTTAAGTCTTTGCATGCTCCTATCTTGAAGGATGTTGCTATTTTTGAGGTTACCACTGAGGAAGAAGAGATCTTTAGGTCCCAAAAATTAGACTTGATATGTTATACCACTGAGGAAGAAGCGATCTTTAGGGCCCATCAGTCAGGGATGTTATACCACCTTCTTCCTGATGCACCATGGTCTACTTACGACCTTAGGAAAAATACCAGACCTCATGATGATGGCATTGTAGGTGCCACCAATGTAAAGTCTGAAGACTCTGTGAAAAACCAGTTGAAAGAGTTATCTCTAAGCTAGTCTGCAGGAGGGCCAGCTTCATTTTTGTCTTCCAACCCCACTCAGTCGGTGCATGTACACTCCGTGCAATCGTTCTCCAACCCGAATGGTAACCAACAAACAAGAGGGAATAAGAAGAAAGGATCTAATAACCATAAGGGTGGGAAAAATGGTAATAAACCCAAGGATAATAATAATAAGAAGACGAGTAGTAATGCTAGAGAGGGAAAACGAGAAAGACGTAAAGTGAAGTTTTCCTGTATGTTTTGTACATACAATCACCTTACCCATTTGTGCCCCAAACTTACAAAAGCTGCGAGGCTATTAGCTCAATCGTCTGATGTGCTGACGAATCCATTCCCACATAATAAGCACTTAGCCTCAAGCTCCTCACACGTCGAAAATATTGTTGGTGGAGGTCAAAACTAGTAGTCACAAGATGGCGACCATTTATGTATCAATATGGTCAATGTAGAAATAGATGTAGCCACTCGATCTTGAGACTATAGTTATAAACAAACTATTCTTGGTCTAGAATCTCCTCCTCCTCCTCCCTTGGAGACAACTTTATAGATTGAGAAACCGGAGCCACCATATCATATTATGAAAGGAGTACTTAAGTGCTCTACCCATAATCCAAATTCTAGAGCCTCCTAGAACTACTCTATTGTTGAGGACTTGGGTCAAACTCCTTGTGCGATGTTGGCTCTGGAGGTACTCTAGACATGTCTTTCATAGAGGAATGACTTACTCTTTTCCTTAGGATCTCTAGAACTGAGTGGCTCAAAATTTATCAAGTTTGACATCACGGATGTTATGCCTCGCTTACCTTACCATGTGGATTTCCAAATCCACATGGAGTACTCAAAGTATACCATCAAACGTGTGGTTGTTGATGAAGGTGATGCTACGTGTGTGATGTCCTTGGTCTGTTGGAAAGATCTCAGTTCTCTGACTCTTTCCAATTCATCGAACATGTTGACTTATTTCGATGGTCATTCCTTATGCGCTCATGGTATTCACCCTGCCTTTCAGGTCCAGTTAGGTGGGAAGACGGTAGAGGTGGAAGTAGAGGTATTTGATGCAACTCTTAATTATAACTGGTTACCAGGTCACAATTGGACTTATCCTATGACCTTCATTGTGTCATCCATATTCCGTACTCTTTTTTTTCCTCATGAAGGGAATATCGTGATGATCGATCATTTATCCTTTGCGTGCTCTAGTCCTAATGCATCTCTTGGACCATCGATCCCTGTGATCGACAATTCTTAGCCGACAACTAAGAATATCGGTGTCAGAATGTATTCTTCCATTATGGGTACTTTCGACTTTTCGACACTGAGCCATCATGTTTATGCCATGTCCAATAGGCCTGTCTTGACAGGAAGGTCCATTCCTTTTTGCAATTCTTATTTTAGTGACTCATGGAACCTACCTTCCCCGACTTCGTCTTGTGAAGGTCAATCACATGCTGGGATAGACATGCCACTATCGACAACACAGATTGCATATCAAGTTGTTCTCAACTCTTCTATCGATCCCGATCCTATTTCCTCACCGATGGACGAGGAGGATCTTGTGTCTAGGCTTGTGTGGGCCACTTTGTTGTCTTGTTCACATGATTTCCTTGATGGGACTTTGCCTTCAGATGAATCCATCATAAAATTCATGAATGGTTCCGACAAACCTTGGGATGATATGCATCACCACTCTTATTTTCTCCCAGAGCTTGAAATAATCGAGAAAGATGACTTTCGATCTACTTTGAGTGAGATATTTGGTCACATCGTAGCTCCACTTGATATGAAAAACATTTATTTTTAAGGAAATATGGTGAGCATTTCTCCTACCATCACTATCGATATCTCTCATACCCCTGGCAAGGTTGAAAATGTAAATATCGGTGTAGATTGTTCACCAGAAGAAATCTTGATCTACATCGAACTCTTCAAGGAATTCCAAGACGTATTTGCTTGGTTCTATGAAGAGATGTCAGGGATCAACCCTTGTATTGTCAAACATGAGATTATAACTTATCTGTATGATAAACCTGTTCAACAATGTCTTAGAGTTGTCAACCCTCAAAAGGCCCCTACTATTAAGGCATAGGTGGAGAAGCTACTTAATGTTGGCTTCATCTACCCAATTCCCTTGACCAAATGGGTATCCAACCCTGTTCTTGTAGATAATAAGCAAGAAACCATCCGTGTATGTATGGATTTTCATGACCTGAACAAGGCCTGTCCTAAAGACAACTTTCCCACACCTTTCATTGATTAGATTCTTGATGAGTGTGCGGGAAGCAAAGTATTTTATTTTATGGATAAATTTTTAGGGTATAATAAGATTCAAATCAAACCCAAGGATCAACACAAGATGACATTTATTTTTCCTTGGGGTACTTTTTCATACCAGAAAATGCCTTTCGGCCTTAAAAACGTCAAAGCAACCTTTCAACGTTCCATGACTTTTTCTTTTCATGATATTAAGCACATATTTGAATCTTACCTTGACAATCTTGCTCCTCACTCTCACAAGAGAGCGGATCATTTTATACACCTTCGCCTTGTTTTTGAAAGATGTCGTTATTATAGAATCTGGTTAAACCCTCACAAGTTCATCTTTTGCGTTAAGTCTGGTCGTCTTTTAGGTTTTCTAGTTTTTGAGACTGGAATCATGGTAGATCCACTTAAGTTTGAGGCAATACTTCAGTTGCCTCCCCCATGTATGATTAAACAAATTCAAGGTTTACAGGAGAAAGCTAACTTTCTTCGCCGGTTTATAGTGAACTATGCCACTACCACTAAGGGTTTCATTTTGAAGAAGAACGCCCTTTTTATCTGGGATGAGCGAGCCCAGGAGTCCTTCGATTCTTTGAATAAATATTTAGTTTCGACCCCTCTGTTGAAGTCACCTGACTAAAACATAGATTACTTGTTTTATATCGCCATGTCTAAGGACACGATTGGTATGGTTCTAGTTTAGGAGGATGATGAGCTTCATGAGCATGTCATCTACTATCTTAGTCGGACTTTACTCAATCCTGAACTTAATTACTCTCACGTCAAAAAGATAGCTTTGGATGTCGTTAACGTAGTCTAGTGTTTGTGTCATTATATATTACTTTGCAAGATTACGTTGGTTGTTGATGTCAATCTATTTCAATACGTACTTACCAGGCGTATCATTAGGGGTAAATATAATAAATGGATTATCATTTTACAAGAGCTTGATCTCGATTTCGCTTCTGCCAAATCCAAGAAATCCCTAGTCTTCGTAGAGTTAATATCTGATTTTCCACGATTAGATGAGGAAATTATCCATGTTGATTCGTTTGTGGATGAACACATTTTTCTTGTCACGTCGTGTGAACCCTGGTATGGAGACATTGTTCTCTATATTTAGAACTTGAAGTTACCTCAGCATCTCTCATGAGATGACCGAAAGCGTATAAGATACCAAGCTAAGAAATATACTATCGTCGATGAAACTTTTTATCGTCGAGGAATAGATGATATCTTGCATTTTTGTTTAAATTATAGAGAATCTAAGTCTATTCTGAATGATTTTCATAGTGGGGCTTATGGTGCTCATCTATCCGGGCTTGCGACAACCCAAACAAATTTGTGAGCTGGTTATTTCTGGCCTACTATATTTAAAGATTGTATTGAAGTGGTTAAGAAGTGTCACCCCTGCCAGGTGTTCACTAGAAAAATGAGCTCGCATCCATCCCCTCTTCACCCAGTCATTACCGTCAGTCCCTTCACCAAGTGGGGGGTGGACTTCGTCGATTCCAACCCAACTTTGGTTGGGGGGAATCAACACATTATCATGGTTATCAACTACTTTACTAAGTGGGTTGAGGCCATACCTACAGTTAAATTTGATGGGAATACCGTGGCCTTTTTTGTATTCAATCAAATTATCACTCGGTTCAGTATCTCGAGCGAGATTGTCACTGATCATGGCAGTCACTTTCAGAATGAGATGATGGAAGAACTAGCAGATAATATGGGGTTTAGACAAGGTCATTATTCTCCTTATTATCCCCAGGAAAATGGACAAGTAGAGGCCATCAACAGGTCTCTCAAGACCATTTTGGAAAAAAACTATCAGTCAGAGTAAGTTCTACTGACACATCATGATATATCCTGCACTCTAGGCATACTAAACCTCGGTCAAGACTACCACCGGATTTTCACCTTTCTAGTTAGTACGCGGTGTGGAGTCAATTTTACCTATTGAAAGAAAAATCCCTTCGCTTAAGTTGGCATTTGTGCTCCTACCTGACACTTTTGATCTCGAGCGACACCTTGTACACCTAGAGAGTCTTGATGAGAAGTGTCGAGACACCTCTACGGCTATCGAGGTGAACAAAATACGTGTCAAGGTCCAGTATGATAAGTTGTCTATCCTCGGTTGTATGTGGAGGGTGAATTGGTCCTCTTGTATGATCAAATAAAAGAATCATTGGGTGCAGGCAAGTTTAAACCCATGTGGCACAGTCCTTACAACATGTGACATGTTCTAGAAAAAGGAACCTATGAGTTAGAATATTATGAAGGGAATAAGTTGGTCGAGCCCAAAAATTGGCTCTACTTGAAAAGATATTATGCTTGAGCCCCAGGATTGGGCAGAACTGTCTGTATACTAATGTATTTTAGTGTATATATCTCTTTTCTTTCATCTTCGGGTTTGTTATCGAGTTTTCAATTGGTTGGAAAATGTCAAAAGAGTATTCATTCTACCTAGGATTCACAGATGAGGCCAGTCATCATAAACGAAACTTGTCTTCCGCCACTTGGGTGGTTTACTCACCCGAGGGTCTACTGGTGTCTTCAGGTGGAATATTCCTAGGGTCATCCATGAATAATGTGGCCAAATATAGCGTCATTATAGAACTTTTTCACGATGCTATGTCACATGGAATTCATTCATTAGAATTTCTCCTGGACTCTTAGTTAATGGTACGTCAGTTGAATGGTCGTTATCACATGCGTGATCCTACTTTACTCTGATGATTCCTTTGGTTATGTATTTTAGAACGACAATTTAATTTTATTACATATTATCATATTCCTAGGAGTTATAATCATGTATTCGATGCTTATGATAATTTCATTTTAGATTGTCATTTTTCACATAATTAAAAATAAACAAGACCATCTCATCAATATACACATTGTAAAATATAAGTAAATCTGAAAATCCCTTTTTTATATATTTCAAAAAATATGGTGTTTATAGTACAAAATGGGGCTAAAACCCTCAATACACATATACAACTGGTATTACAATATCCCACGACATCTACGTTTGTGGCACTAGATGTGTGTCATGGTAGAAAACCATGACATTTGTGAGACGCCGAAAGAGTTGTACCCATGCCCTGGGTACACCAACCACCTGCTATTGCATAGCCTTAGGAAGATACTCTACCTGAACCATGGGTATCCTATGAGTCAAACATGATAGGTTTCTTTGCACATTTTGTAGGACCCTTTTGGATTCTCCTCCCATCACCTCGTCTCCCCGGTTCCTCTGTCAAGGTGAAGGGAATCCTTCTGGTCGTTGCAGACCCATGTCTGTAGTACACAAATGTCTAGTCAATACTTAAGCACCATCCAAAAATATTTTTGTCCTAATTATACAAAAATAAAAAAAATGAAATATGTAAAAACATTTTGACATACCAATGTCACCGTAGGCGATCCCTAGTGGGAGTGGCATGTCTAGATCTCCTCTGAGGTCGATCCCCTTGTAGGTATAGTAATCTAGAGTGATGACCTATCACCGCCACCAGTAGAAGAAATCCTCATTATAGGGTGTTGACACCCTACCTCCCCCCTGTCGCCTCATCACCTTGGTCCACCGTGCCATGGATGGATCTCGAGGTCCTCTAGGAATAATCTCAACTCTAGGTCCCAAACCTAGAACCCGCTTGAAAAAGAAACTACATAGGATGGAGGAAAACCCAAAAATTCTTTTACTCCCTTGTTTTCACTCTGTCAACTGGCTCTTCATATTTTCCAATAGTGAGGTACACCCGTCATATACAGTGGGTCTCATAAACTGCACCACGTAGAACATTAGTGGCCTCGATTCCTTGTGCAACGAGGCCGAACTTGTGATCTTCATCAATACTAGGACAATGATATTCAGAATGAGGTTTTTTATTACCCAGATAGGGACTTGAATCCATACCTTAAAAGTACCTACTACACAATGGCCATTGATATAGTCCTATATCTTCATCCTGCTACCTTATCCCTGTGATTTGAGGTTTACAACCTCTCCCTGACGTGATAGACAAGTCAGAAAGTAAATGTCCTATACTTCAATTCTCAATGGTTTTCCATTGTGATTGAAGCTCTCAGTCTTAGTGTCCCAGTATCCCACCAAAATCTTGAGCAACCTCACCCTGTCTCTCATTCTTTTGAGCGCCCAAAACTTATACAAACCTCATCACTTTAAGGACATTTGGGCCCCCAGATCTCGACCTACAACAGCATCGACCTCCTCATGCTCTCTCTCTCTCCATTCAAGAACCATCCTGTCAAAGACAAATAAAATTTTGAGTTATAACCCTTCAAAATGATCATTTGCGTGCATGTATGCAACCTACTTTACATACAGTCATGTGTAGGGATTAATATACACCCCCTGTAGTTCACACAGGAGTGTATACCTCATCGTATACGCGACCTAATCAAAGCCAACCCAGGTACAACAAAATATACACTTTGTTCCCTCAATAACTAAAAAGTTAAGACCTAATTCAAAATTTTAAACCATTGAAATTGAAGAGGAAGAGAACAAGAATTACCTAATATAGATGGCTCGTGATTTCATTGCCTGATTCTCCCACAATGATCGCTTGAATATCGAAGGTATTTTGGTCGAATTTGCACTAGTTGGGTAAATAATTAAAATGGTATAGTATTTTTTTATTTAGTTACTATCTATTATTTCATTTTACCCACTTTCTATAGTTTCAAGCCATTTTTTCACCTAATGGACTAATACAAAGGTGGATCGAGTTGGTTTTTTCATTTTTAACCTGGGATTCTTGCATATTTCAGCGTTATGTTGACCATTTGTCACCACAGGCATGTATTCTCATTACCCGACATATAGGATAGGTACCCACTCCATTATGCATTTTCACATTATCCTATAACTGTCACTCTTATGCCCTAGGTACGAACCCATTTTTTGCAACACAAAAACCTCCATCTACTTTAAAGTCATGTCATTTTCAAGTGGCAGAGACTTACCAAACATAGGTTCCCTAGTTTAGATTCCCTACTGCATCTGGTGCCCATGCAGATATTTTTTCATAGGACCAGGAGTCACTCACAGCTTGTACTTGAATTTATGCTGAGCCTCATTTCTCACTCATAAACATGCTGCCTTGTACCCCAGGGACTCCCAAACGAGTTTAATTTAAGATCTTTTCCGACTCATTCAAACAACGAAAATATTGTCGAGTGATTTGTCCCTTTCACACTCGTTAAATTGGATTTGAAAGGTCATGAGTCTTATTTAATCTCTTTTCTGACTTGTTATCAAAAAGTGAAAAGATTGCCAAATGAACTTGTCTCTTTCACACTCATAAAATTGGTTTTGAAAAGACGTCTATTTGGCACACGTTTATCCCTTTTTCACACATAGTAGACTAAAAGACATAAAAAGGACATTTTTTGGCATTAAGTTGTGATTACATCTCATGCCCTTTCTTGCAGTATTGAGCCTATAGTCGGTTCTCTCTTTGCGTTATAAGCCATTTTCCTTAGCAGTTTTGCATCCTCAACCAAGTAGAGCCTTGTTTATATCCTTCACAGTTTGACACCCTATACCTAGAAGGGAACATTCCCCCGAGTGTCCATCTCCCGCATGTACTTCCTTGCATTGAGCATAGGTATGTTCCCCTGTTGGAACTAGTTTTGATTACTTGCGACACTCGTTTCCTCCTCTATTTCATAACATTCATTTTTCTATGAGAAAACAAAAAAATATGGGCAGGAAGGGAGTATTATCTTGTATCGACAACAGTCGTTTCACCTTTGGATAGAGCACAAAGTTATTTGAGTCCATTCATCATCATAATTTTGGGATTAGCATGGCCTTAGGAAGCTAAGCTCGTTACAAAGTCTTCTCTATCGACTGGTTACTCTTTCAGTCCCTACAGATAATTTCAATGATGCCTCTTGCATCTCATGGTTTCATCATCAGGTCTATGTTGCCAGAGTTCTCCACATGTCTCATGCTCTTGTCACTACTACATATGGGTAGATTATTCCATGCAATTTTTCCACGCTTCTACTAGTTTCATCTTTTTTTTTTTTAAACAGGGCGAGATTTTCATCGATATTGCCACGAAAGTTTGTCGCAATATCCACAAAAATATTATTTTAACCTAGTCTGTATTTTCGTGGCAACATCGAAGAAATTTCATGGCAATATCCATGAACTTTCATGGAAATATCGATGAAAATTTTGCCTATATCATTGGTGAGTGTTAATGGCTAGTTGACTATTTGATGTATATATATGTGACTTTAAGAGACTTTGCGACACAACTGCTATAGTTGTGACACTGTTCTTGGCTTTTGTTTGAGCTGCTTATTTTTTCCGTCACCCACCGGTTGAACAAATCCAATTCTCGATCTACATAGCTCGGATTTTGAACTTGCAAGGTTAGTATGTTATTTTTTATTGATGTACTCATTTAACTTATAAATTTTTGTTCAAATGTCCAAATTTCATGTAGCTTGTTTTTTCCTTGATAATATATTATAATATGTGTAGTACCATATTTCATGTCTTTGGTTTTTGGATCTAGTTAGTATATTCTATGGAAAGGGTATGCGGATTCCATAATATTCTAGGTTTATAGAATTCACATACCCTTTTCCCTTCAATTGTAGCTATAATCTCTCTCTCTCTTCATTGAAATTCGAGGAAGCCTCTAATATCAATGAAAGAGGCATAAGATTACCAAATATTCAAGAAGAGACTATTCTGAAAGCTTCACCTCACGCAGAGGAATATTAATAACATTTCCCTCTTCCGCATAAATTCTTTGATATCCTCAACATATTGTAATAAATAATGGGTAGGTTGGCATTAGTGACAAAATAGCCTGTTGATATTACATATAATTATTAAGCATTATTTAAGCATTAAAGAAAAAACCCAAGACTAAATATTGTGGTTGAAGTGATCGGGTCTATACATTTTGCAAAACAAAGTATGAGAATTTCCATTATTTAAGCATGCAAAACAAAACCCGAGGCTAAACGTTGTGGTTGACGTAATCGGGTGTGTACATCTGGATGGTGGAGAAAGTGCACTCATCATCTCATTGGGAGATGAAACAAAGTCTCAAAATCCAAAGTGTATTCTTACATTTACTACACATAGAATGATGGTAACATCAATCATTATTTGTACTTTTGATTAATACGTGGCTATTTGTGGATTTTTTAAAAAACAAACAATTTTTTTTTTTTAGTTTTGTGGTTAATTGTCACTTCCAACCAGGGGAAATTAGTCACTTTAGAGTTTTTGACCAATCAAAAAATAGAATTTTGAATATATAAAAATAAAAAAATATTTTTATTTATATATAAAATTCTCATTAATAAATATTTATTGAAAAACATTATAAAACATTGTTAATTTTTTTGTAAATTTACAAAAGTCAAAATGATTTTGACTTGCAATCGATTGCTATATTTCCTGCTTTAGCAGGGACTAATAAGATACATAAACACTAACCCTAAACTTATGTTAGGTATATATGACATTATTATATAAAGAAAACATTTGTACACATATGACCTTATTATAAAGATGTTATGTATGTCGTGATTAGGCACATAACAATCACTTTTAACTAACCACCTTCAACCATCTTAGCTTATGGTTAACCACCTTTAACTTTCTTGGCTTATGACTAAGAACCTTTAACAAATGAACTTATGATTATATACCATATACTTCCAATATAAATAAAGTATATTTGTTTCAACTTTCTCAATAAAATCCACATACCCTTTTTTGATATGTGATGTTGTTTCTCTAATTTTTTTATAATCACACGCAATTCTAGATGTAGTGATTAAATTTAGTTTGTAGTTGATGTAACTTGTTTATACACTATTAATAAGGATCATTATCTAAAATATAAAAAATTCATGGTGAAATCTATGATAACATGATGAAATCTACTAGTCAAACAATGAAAAATGAGAACATGCCAAAGTGTCTTAGAAAATAAAATTGTGACCATTGTAAGTAGCATAAAATTGTGACCATTCTATGTAAATGCAAATCAACACGTCATAATTTAAACCAACCCAACCCAATTGTGGATGACAAGTGGTTGGCATTCTTTTTTTAGTGGTGAATTTCTAAGATTGACATTTTGTCTACAAAACACCTTAGAGGCTAGTGTATGGTGTCAAGTGATTCAAGTTTGAGAAATTTTGACCACTTTCGTTAAATGGTGTGTAATTATTTTCCATGGTTATTTAGTACACAATACTCTATAGTACAAATTGAAACATATCTATCTTAATAGTTAATCGATAATAATAAAAAAAGCATGTCAAAATGTCTTAGAAGAAATACTTGTGAGGAATGTAGGTCACTATAAATAAACATATCATAATCGAAAGGAGTAGCTAAAATATAAAAAATTGACAACTTAATGTTTGGTATGGTGTAGGTAAGACAATTACTTGTCAGGACAAGGATTTGTCACAATGAATGAAAATGACAGGAACCTTGCTCGGTTAAGAGTGGAATTAGAGGCGAGGGGCGATGGAAAATGTTATTGCCCTTGCTATGATTGCAGAGGCTTGCATAAAAGAAGAATTTTAATAACAACAACTCAAATACATTATAGGGAGAAGGGGCATGCCAAAGGGGTTTATGAATATCGTCCCTTGGTAAGAGGATTCAATATTTAATGTATTCTCTGTAATAATCAATATGCCATGAATTTTAGTAATATTTCTTATCGGGATTTTTATATTTTCTATACAAACTAACTTTTCTACATTGTTTTTAAATATATAGATGATGCCCCCAAAAGTTCGACCTCCAGAGAGTTATTTTCCAAGTACTAGCAGAAATACTACTTTACAGGGAGATGAACTTCGAGATCAAAATATTGAAGCTGTTGATCAAGTTATTAATCATGATATGGATGGAGATAATGTTAGTGATTCAAATCAGGAAGATGAGATACATAGATTGATCCAAGACACATATTCTCCAATGGATGAGGACAACCAAGATGATAGTCATGATGTTGATCCTCTACTCGAGGAGTCATGTCAACCTCTTTATGAAGGCTCAACAACAAATATTTTATCTGCTATATTGTTGTTGGTGAACTTGAAGGTTTTGAGTGGTTTATCAAACACATGTCTCACACAGATACTAAGGTATTTAATTTGTTAATTATTTATGCCTACATGTTCACAAATACTTAAAAGGTTCAATTTTTTCCTATATTGCTATTGTTTTCTAATTTGTGAATTAGTATATTGGATGATATATTGATGATTAATATTGTTTGAATTGACTTATTGTTTAGAATTTTGTAGATTGTTAGGTGATGTTCTACTATCGATGTCAAATATTTTGCCACACACATATCGAGAAATATACGTGATTATGAAATAAATTGGAATGGACTATCAGGATATTGATGCATGTCCTAATGAGCATATCATATATTATGGACAATATGCATTATAAAATGAATGCCCACAATGTCAAATAATTATATATCGAATCGATAAAGCATCAAATAAGGTTCTTCACAAATTTCTTCGTTATATTCTGATAATTCCACATTTCCAGTGGTTGTTCAGGTGCCAAAGTATAGCAGAATTTTATATGGATTTCCATGCAAAGAATAGAAGTCGATATGATGTTCTTTGAATGCTTGCAGATGGTTCTGCATTGAACTACATCGAATAAAAGTGGCCAATTTTTTAAGAAGAACCTCATAATGTTAGACTTTTATTGGTAGTTGATGGTGTCAATCCATTTGGAGAGCTTCGTTCTACATACTCAGTGTGGCCTATTTTTGTTATAAACAATAACCTTCTTCCCTAAATGTCGATCAAGAGAGAGCACACAAAGTTGGAAATGATTGTTCCAGGTATTTAATTATCTTTTATTTCCTTTAAAGTATGAAAAAATATTTCATTTCTTTGTTTCATGCATGGTAATTATTTATTTTATATATCATGATATCTAGATAAGTATAATTAATCATGCAGTATGTTGAACCAATTAGGTAGGTACCAGGTTAAAGATATGAACATATATATTAAGCCTCTCATAGATGATTTTTTGAAGTTATGGGCTGGCGTCACTATGTATGACATCTCAAGACCAATACAAAGAAATCAATTTCAATTCCATGGAATACTATCATGGGAAATTCATGATGCTCTCGGGTTAACACATTTTTGTAGTATATTGTTACTTTATTTTGTGATTTAATATTATATATATTTATTGAAAAAATCATGCATTATTTTAAATTGTAACTCTAATTTGATGCTACATTTATTCATATATCTTGTAGGTCTTCAAACAAAGGGTAAATTTGCATGC
>ML790828.1:776276-793183 GCA_009831015.1 Picea engelmannii
AGACCTAAGTTCCATACATGGTGTGAAAAAATTGTGAATGACACCCATATCCCACCCAAGCACCATAGTCTATTAAATAGGATAGATGTGGTGGTTTGAGGTCTTGTTAATGGCCAATGAGCCAAAGAAAATATGTTTAGGACATAAGGCCCTTTTTTTCCTCTCTAGTCATGGTACACACCTTGAGACCTATTCTTATTATGAAAACATACCAATGGTTCCAAATGCAGCTATATTGCAACTTATGCAACTATATTGCAACTATATTCTCAAATATTAGTGAGTGGTCAAATGCAACTACATGCAACTATATTTCAACTTATGCAACTATATTGCAAATTATGCAACTATATGCAACTATATTGCAACTATATGCAACTGTGTTGGTACTATATTTCAACTTATGCAACTATATGCAATTATATGCAACTATATTGCAACTTATGCAACTATATTGCAACTATATTGCAACTATATGCAACTATATTGCAACAATTTCGTATGAAACTATATGCAAATATGAAACTATATGCAACTATGCAACTATATGCAACTATGCAACATGCAACTTATGCAACTTAAGCAACTTTATGGAACTTATACAACTTTACGCAACTTTATGCAACTTTATGCAACTTTACGCAACTTTATGCAACAATGAAACTTATGCAACAATGCAACTTATGCAACTATATGCAACTTATGCAACTATGCAACTATTTGCAACTATATGATGGATAGGGGTGGCAATTTCAACTTTATGCAACTATATGCAAATATGCAGCTATATGATAGATAGGTGTGGCAATTTCAACTTTATGCAACTGTGTTGGTACCAAAAATGTATATTGGCACGATAACTTGTCTTCTTGTTTTAACGAGTGTAGGTACCACCAAATAGGTATCTTTTGGATCTATCTTCCTCGAGTGATGATCAATATATAGAGGTTGAAAGTGAGACGTGTTGTACTAGATCTACCGGTTCTAGATCAACTAGGTTGGAAAAGGTAAGGAAAAGATTTTGTACCTGCATGCAATTTTTTATTTCCAATAGAGGGTCATGTAATTATGATGCTGAGAGCATAGGTGACATTGAGTTTTCCTTGAGGTATAAACATCTAGTGCAACGATGGGCACCTAAGGAGCTACTTAAAGTGGCCACATATTTATTCATCGGTGGGAGGATGTATCGCATTGCTCCTTCATCCTTACATGGATTGGGGTTATTTTCCATGGATGGCGTAAAGGTCGACTATGACACTGTAATTGAATTGATGGAGTATGTTAGAACATTATACAAATACAATCACTGGTTTATGTTGGTCCAATATACACAAAGTATGAAAAGATACAGAGTTGTCACAAATTATATACAACTACTGGATAACAATCAAAATAAAGGGGAAACTATGTATATTGATGGAAGGCCAAAAGCTACTGAAAACATTGCGGTCTTTATAAATAGTACACGACCAGTGGCCACAACTAAGAAACTGAATTGCATATTTGAGGCACGCAAAGGAAATCGTATATTTGTATGTGCAACAAAACAAATAGTTCTAGGTGAAGAGTTGTTGATCGATTACAACTTAAATTAAATAGATGGAGGGGGTGCGACTATGGGGGTAAATATCTTACATACCATTCAACTCAACCTTTGATCAATCATTGTTGCAATTTATCGTTGCAATATTTCAAATTTTTACTGCATAAATTTTTTACAATTACTTTCATAACTCTTCTTGATTAATTTATTGTGTCAACATCTATCCAAGGTGACCATGGAAGGGAACCCACTTCGCCTCAACAGGTAAATGTTAAATATAGTAAAAACTTATGACTACAACAACTAAATTTCAGAAATTTCATTATTTTTTTTCTATTATTACTGCAATATTTCATTTTCTTAATGTTACAGGTGAATTTCATAACTTTTATTGATTGATTTATTGTGTCAACATCTATTCGGGGTGATCGTGGTAGAAAATCACTCGTTACATCTTTCCAGGGTAACTGTGGAAAGGCACCCACTGTTCCTCAGTAGGTAAATGTTAAATACAGTAACAACTTATGACTACAACAACTAAATTTATGAAATTTGAATTTTTTTTTTTTTCTGATATTACTCCAATATTTCATTTTTTAAATGTTGCAGGTGAATTTCATAACTTTTGTTTATTGATTTATTGTGTCAACTACTATCCAGGGTGACCATGTCCGAGTTTCACTCGCTACATCTGTCTAGGTCAACCATGGAAAGGAACCCATAGTGCCTCACCAGGTAAATTTTAAATGCAGTAACAACTTATGACTACAACAACTAAATTTCTGAAATTTTGTTATTGTTTTTCTGATATTACTGCAATATTTCATTTTTTAATGTTACAAGTGAATTTCATAACTTTTGTTGATTGATTTATTGTGTCAACATCTGTCCAAGGTGACCATGTCCAAAAATCACCCTTTACATCTGTCCAGGGTGACCGTGGAAACGCACCCGCAATGCCTCACCAGGTAAATGTTAAATACAATAACAACTTATGACTACAACAACTAAATTTATCAATTGTTAAAGTTCATCTCATTAATTTTATTCATCAATGTATTGTGGCATGGTCAACGTGGGAAGGCTCCCATAAAGGATATTGATGAGGATGAAATATTTTATTCGACTGACCCAGTGACAGATGTAACGAAGGCCTTGAAGAAGGCTAACATAGAATATCTAGGTTTGATTAGCAAAAGACCCCTGATGCAAGAGGACAGGGCAGGAATTGTAGAGCTACAAAATACAATAACTAATTTTTGGGTAAGTGGCATCTTCACATATTTTTATTAGCTATGACAATTTCATATCTGTTTTTTAGTTTTATATTTTGTATATGATCTGATAAAGAAAATTTTTCTGTTTGTAGGAGTTTTTAAACCCCGTGCGTGGGGAACCTGTCAATCCTGCAACTACTATAGGTAGCAGTGATGGTCCAATGCAAAAAAAGGGTTGACATAGCAAAGTGCAAGTGAGGCTTTTTGAGCCTCCCGAGGTTCCGCTCGAATCCATTGATGAGAAAAATGATTTTCACCGGCATGACATGCCGAAGAATGATGAGTCGGGGCCTGGGACTCCACATGATGACTCCGGAGAGGAACATAGTGTAGATGGACATGATACTATCCTGCATGGAGCAGAATGAATTAAAAGCACTGGATCACTAGATGTCACCTTTCTGGTGGATGACACATGTGTTCCGATCAATATTCAGAAGATTGCAGGTAATTGTCCCATTAATTGATTCATTTTTCTCATGAAATTGAAATGGACATTTGTTGAGATTATTATAAATTATGGATAACACATTTCTGGAGGAAACAATGTTTTCTATAGAAAATTACATGACAAAGAATTGGAGTTGTTTGGCCCCACCATTCACAAACGGTGGAATGGCCAAGATAGCAAAAATAAAGATGATTTAATAGATCACATGGTAAACTTGTTCGGCAACACTTTCAACAAGAAAGTGGTTACAAAGTTAGCCGGCGAGAGTTTAAAATACACTAGGGCCCAGTATAGGGATAAATTGCAAATAGACCTCAAGCACGAGCGCCCTCCCATGGTTCTCGAGAAAGAGTGGAAGGTGCTAATAGAGGATGCAAAGGAGAACTTGTTTTAAAAATAAGGACAAAAACCACGAGTTGTTCAAGCAAGGTACAACACATGTCATATTATCAGTGAAATATGAGCATTTATGTTTTTCTTTCCTGTTTTAAGTAACAATTCCGATATCTAAAAATTTTCAAAAATTCCATATGTAGGCTACCAGACACCTCCAAAGCAACAAAGGCCAGAGTGGAAAAACACAGCCAATGTAAACTAGGCCAAGGTGGCTATGGAAAACTAAAAGCCCGAATAGTAAGATTTAAATGATTAACTGTGGTTAAAATTTATTTAACAGTAGCGAACAAATATATGTTTTTGTTATTGGTATTTTTAATGGTGTTATGCATTGCAGTTAAATATGTTCGACACTGCTGCCACCGAGGAGGACCTAAATCTTGGTTACAAGCATGGTTTTAAAAGTGTGATTGAATATAGAAAAATCTTGGGCCAGACTCATATCTCCCCAGCCACGCAGGTAAATCAAATGAATAATGAAACCACAGTAGCATGCTTGTAAAGTCTATTCATATTTTATTATATCACCCTTAACTAAGTATTTATGTTTGTTTTCAAGCAACAATGTTACCGTACTAGTGAATCTGGCAGTATTCAACAAACACCGCGTCATACAAGGGTGCACATGTCTAGTGATAGTGTAGAGCAGAGTACCCATTCCGATATGTATGCTTCAGAATTAGAAATATTTACTGTGATTGTAGATATTTATTTCCTAACTTATACTTATATATTATCTTCTCAAAATTTAAGAGCATGTAGCTCAAGAGGGTGAAATGCGAGAGCAACCAAGTGGACAGGAAATTAGCACACCAACTATCATAGCTACAGAGACAGGTAAAGAGAAATAGTGTAATGTTAATCAAAATAATGAATTAGTTATTTCAATTATATTTCAACATATCGATATGATCATTTTCGTTGTTCTAGTTCACGACCCTGAACATATGCCAACTAACCCTTCTCAGCAACGTACCAAAAGTATGGTACATGAGCGCACACAAACAATAGAAGGACAGGGCACATGAAATACAATGTCATTGGATGATTATGATGTCCCAATTGTTAGTTTTATGAATGTAAAAAAACAAAAATCAAAGAAAAATTAGATGTATAAATTCATGTCTTGTATTTGGATCTTTATCGATGTTTATATGTTCATATGTTTTGATGACTATCCTAGTTATGCATGAATGTCTATATGTTTTCTATACAAAGAAAATCATTTGTTGGGTATGGGGAATTGAGAGTGATGTGAGGGGGGGGAGGGGCCATATGAGCTTCCACATTCACATGGTTGGCATTGCTCAGTATAGAATAACCTATTCTCGAAACAAAGAGATTCTCATTAAGGTATGCGACAACTTAATTTTTTTGTAGAGTATTTTACATAACTAAATGCATGCTTATTTTCTTATTAATTATTTACTCATATAAAAAATTGTCTTTTATGATTTATGCAGGTCTTGGTAATGGAAATGCATCTCGTGGACAATTCTTATCAAGTTGTATGGGATAATGGATTTGGCAAAAGGACAATGAAAAGAGGGTTTTCACGTGTTTTTAAAAGTAGGCTTTATACTAGTAAAAGTTCACAATCCTCATGAATATGTAGATATTGATATATATGCCAAGTTCCATGTGGTGTTTTTATTGTCTAATTTATTTGTTATTGTCAAGTTATTTGTCAAATTTAATGTGTAAATATTGCATATATGCCAAGATCCATGTGGTGTTTTTATTGTCTAATTTATTTGTTCAATTTAATGTGTAGGTGGTTGTATAGTACATTGAGTGTACACTCTTTACCTAGCTCAAATTTCAACTTTAAATCTAGAACCAGAAAGAGGTATTTTAAATATAATGTTGGTTTACTTGTTTTTTTATAAAAAAGTATAACTATTTTAGAGAACCCCCTTATACAAAGTCTTTGTCCATATCCTCACTGTGAAAAATAAATTAGAAAAGATCCCTCACTTCATTCATTTCCATAATCCTAACCTTATTGCTATCCCTAGTCCAAATCCTAGTTCTTATTAAACAATTCATGAAGCTAATCCCAATAATCTACACCCCTCCTCTAATCCCACATGTTAGTGCAAGTATTATAAGGCTCCAAAGGACGCTACTACAAAATGCTTATTCTTATAATAATAGTTCACATCCAAATCCTTGTACATGGATGAAAAATCCCTTGATGATCCTAGGGTACACCAATATTTGGACACTTCTCCCCAACAAAAAATAGTCCCTATTCCAAACTGTATTGAAAAAGATCCCTCATTACTCATAATGACGAATGAAATTTATTCCCCTCTCTAAGTCTCCTATTTACTCATAATTGTTAGATCAAAGACCAACTTGCCACCATAATCGTTGACAATTGTAACCAAATTAATCACATTTTCCATCACTCCTCACCCCTCTCCTTATCATTGAGGCTTTGTACAATAGGACGAAACTCATCTTCTCATTAATAAACATTGTGGAGCCACCCTTCTCATAGGGATTTTTCAACAGAATGTTGAATGCTATGTATCTCCCCTTGATTACTCTAATTTACTCTTGAACATATCATATGAACAACAATGAAATGATTTATAATATGTCCATTGAAATACCTATCAACTCTTTAAAGATAACAAAACCTATGAACTCATCTTTATTGCAATACCCTTTCCATGTAATGATGTGACCAAGACATCCTACGTAAATATCTTTCTCTCTTAGTTGTAACTCACATCCAACCATTTCATATGGTTTCACTTTATCTCTTCCACACATTCCAAATGTACCTTCTCATCCTTCTACCCAATCAAAAACAATGAAATTCTTTATAATATGCTCATTGCAATACTTATCAACTCTATAAATATGACAAAAACTATGAACTCACCTCTTGCAATACCTCTTACTTATAATGTTAAGACCCAACAAAACATAATACATAAATACCTTTCTCTCTCACTTTTACATCACATCAATCCATATCATCTCATATGGTTGCACTATCCCTCTTACAAACTCTCTAAATAATACATTCTCATCCTTCCACCTGGGTKCACTCTCACTCTGCTATTCTCATTCTAAATCCCAAACCTCCCCAATGATTTTTAACTCAATAATTTTTTTTCTACCACACAAGAATTAACAAAATACATATATGATATATTATACCTATTTCCATAATTGCTTGCCCTTGTCCTCTCGTTGGCTACAACAATGAGGTAGCCCCTTGTCCCCTTGTTCTTCTATGCATTCTCTTTTCCTTATCTTTCTATTAGTTTTCAAAATCAACATTAAAACATTAAAAAGGTCCCATGTCTTAACACACTTTTATCAAGTTGAATGAAGCCTTGTTCTTATTGGGAGTTTTTTTGGGCTAGCTTAGACTTCCCATTATCAAATCTAGCCACTTCTTGCCTAGTAGCACCCAATATTACCTAGTTCTCCCCTTGTCTTCTTCCTCTCCTAGTGTTCCATGCTCTCCTACATACTCTTCCTCTTTTCCCAGTCCTTCAAATGCTTGGGGAAATTATTGCCTCTCCTCCTTATCTCTTCTTCCTTACACCCCTTTTTATCCATTTTTATTTGGTCATAATATCGATGGGTCCCTTATAGGTCATTATCTCAAGAAAGACCCTACTTGAGATAACCTCTACCTAGTTAGGATCAACTATCACTTCTTTGGTCAGTTTTCCAAGATGTCCCCCTTAATGGTCACATTCCATAGCTTGCAACTATAGATCCCCTCCCAATGGTGACATCATATCTTCCTTTGATCCTCTCTCCTCCACTAGTACCATTGGTAATTTTCACCTCTATGCTTGCATTGAACTTAGATTGATGCATGTCGCCTAATATGCTTGCATAAAATACCCCATTGATGTATGCCACCTCTCATTCTTGCACTAAATAAAGGCTATCATGTGTTGTTTTTGTTCTTTTGATGACTCTATATTACTAGTTTCTGATTCCTATTATGCTCACACTCTCCAAATTATCGTATGTCACATGGGACTCATGCTATGTCCTTGACTAGTGTATGGTTGACGCAACCTGCCCTCAGCGGTGGTCACTCCCACCAGGACCTTCTCTCTTCTCGGCCCGAAGAAATCAAAGGTTCTTCTGATCCCCTCTCAGGAATCCTTCGTACCCACAGAAATCTTCCACTCGCACGGTCCTCCCTCTCTTGATTATCGGGGGATCGGCTCTCGCGTCTTCATGAATTCACCAGTCGAGTGCTAGACCCTCGAATCCTCGAGACCCGATGTCTTTGGTCAATGTTAACCTTCCTTCGGCGTATCGAAACCTCGTGCTATCGCGGATTCGCGACTCACGTTACTATTCCTTAAAAGTCCTAACCCCCGAGACCCAAAGCACCGAGATGCCGACAACTTGCTATCTCGCCTCTTGCTTCCTCGCCACTCGCGAGACCAATCTCTGGATCCTTCAACTTCCGAGACCCGACGTTCCGTGATCACGTGCCACCTGTCCCTCCGAAAATCGATGGTCCCAGGAAAACTGGGAATCGCTACTCGCGATATCGACGTGCATACAACTCTTGCACTCGCCAACCCTGATATGCCGATATGCGATGGCAAGAGGGTTCTACTTGCGCTTGAAGGTCAACTCTCTCCCAGCAGTTCAAGTCGTCAATTCTCTTCCTCCTGACGAATCCTCCTGCTCCGAAGCTTCCCCCGTTCGGGCTTCTCCTGGGTCTATTCCACAATACTTGTAGGTACTCTCCCTCCTGAGCCTTCACCAACTCTCCACTCAGAATCACTCTGAATTCAATTCTTCCATAAAATCACATACGCAGCATATGAAAGAAATAAGTAACAAGAAGCAAATACGCAAAGGCATAATGCCAACAACACACAGAGGATAAACACATCCATGGAATTGAATCAAGGCTTTCCTGTTCTCCTCTTCCCAGGATTGCCTCCGAGACTTCAATTCAACCTGCTCTTCACCTGCATGGTTCGAATAACTCAATACAACTTCTGGGAAAATAAAGATGAGAGTTTAACTGTCCAGCCTCCTCAACACACTCTATGCGGAGGAATTCCACTACACTCTATGCAGGAATCTCCTGGCTTAGACAGAGAAACGTTTGAAACTCATTCTCTCATTCCCTCAGGTTTCGAACCTGCCATGCAATCACATATGCAGCATATAGACAATAGGCAAAACAAGAAGCAAATATGCAACAACATAATATTGACAACACACAGAGAATAATCACAGCCATGGAATTGAATCAAAGCTTTCCTATTAATTCAATATCTATACATGGGGATTCTTCACCGATTCTCTGCTTGCGGCCTCTTGCTCCTGAACGCTAATGCTGAATGATAATACAATGATACAAAGGAGGGTGACTATATTCCGTTTTCCCTCTCGAAAGCCAAAACTGTCTAATCTAGCCTTAATTGGTTTATCTACTTGCATTAAATCTAAATAAATGCCTCAGCTACCTAAGGACGAGAGCTTATATTCTCAAGGTCTGTTACAAGGTTCAAGTGCGCTTTGTTATGAATGCCTTCATTTAAATGGCGGCGCAACAACCTTCCAAATTATTTTTTCAAAAGTAATAAGTGCTAGCGCTGTCCATCTATTCTCCGCTCCATGCTGGCTCGCTTGATTGAGTTGTGGATTCTCCTGCATCATACTCCTCGGCTCGGAAGATTTCATGGGCTCCTGTACATGAGCTCCTACACAGTTTGCCCATTATTTTGTATAAATGCCTCCGTCTCCCAGCTGGTATCCTCTACTGGGTGGTTCTTCCATTTCACCAGGTATTCAAGATACTGCTTCCTCCTGGTCTTCTTTCCAACTCGTTTATCCAGTATGCACTCCATCTGCGGTTTCTATGCAACTGGTAATTGCTTCTGCCATTGGACCACTGGTTCCTCAGTTCCAGTGTCTGCTTCATCAGCCCTGTAGGGGTATAAATCCGAAATATTGAAAATAAGAGATATCCCGATGCCCTCCGGCAACTCAAGCTTATATGCATTTTCCCCGAATTTTGTCAGGACTTTGCATGGCCCAATTTTCTTCATCTTGAGCTTGTTATATGTTCCCCTTGGGAACCTTTCCTTCCGCAAGTGCGCTATAACCATGTCCCCAACTTCAAACTGAAGCTTCCTCTTTCTTTGATTGGCTCTACGCTTATATTCCTGATTCGCCTTCTGCAGTCGTTGTTTCACCTGCGTGTGAAGTTCTCGCATCGCCTCTGCGAATCTTTCTGCACTCGCGCTACTAGTTTCAGCCCGTTATGGCTCCCTGAGCTCAGAAACTCCCCTCGGATGTGTCCCATACAAAATTTGAAATGGACTCTTACCTGTACTCCGATTCATCGAATTGTTGTACGCGAATTCTGCTTGTGGTAGGATCTGATCCCAGCTGCTATGGTGCTCCACCACTAGGCTTCTCAACAGATCCCCCAAGCTCCTGTTCACTACTTCCGTCTGCCCATATATATGCGGATGGTAAGCAAAACTGAATGCCAAGTCAGCCCCCAACTTCTTCCATAGCGTCCTCCAAAAGTGACCTATGAACTTGGTATCCCGATCCGAGACTATGCTCCTGGGCAATCCATGCAATCGCACAATCTCTTTGAAAAATAAGTTCGCGATGTGGGTTGCGTCACTGGTCTTATGACACGGTATGAAATGTGCCATCTTCGAGAATCTTTCCACTACTACAAAAATGGAATCCATGCCTCTCTGCGTTCTCGGTAATCCCAAAACAAAATCCATACTAATTACCTCCCATGGTCTCCCTGGTATAGGCAACGACTGATAGAACCCTGTGTTCTATTTTCGGCCTTTCGCGTGTTGACATATTCGGCACCTGTCAACAAATCTCTTTACATCAGCGCACATGCCAGGCCAATAATAAGATTCTCTCAGCTTGGCGAATGTCTTGTCATGTCCAAAATGACCTGCTAAGCCTCCACTGTGCTTTTCCTTCACCAAATTCTCTCTCATAGAGCAATCTGGAATGCACAATTGATTGCCTTTGAACAACAATACATCCTGGATCAGGTAGTCAATCCACGGACTCCTATCCCTGAGAACTGGGTTCTCGGTTGCCTCGTATGCCTCGCCAAAGTCTGCGTCACCTGTATACATATCTTTCAGATTCTCAAAACCCAAAGTCTTGACCCTGAATTCCTGCAGCAATAAACACTTTCTGCTCAAGGCGTCAGCTACCTTTGTTAGCAGTCCCTGAAATGTGCTTTATCACAAATGTGAAATTTTGCATGTATTCCACCCACTTTGCATGCTTCTGATTCAGCTTCTCCTGCTGACTTACAAATTGCAATGCGTGATTATCACTGTACAGAACGAACTCTTTGGGTATTAAATAATGCCTCCACTTTTTCAATGCCTGTATGATGGCATAGAACTCTTTATCATATGTGGAGTACTTCATCTTGGCATCATCCAACTTCTCGCTGTAATATGCCATAGGTCTATCATCTTGACTCAGGACCCCTCCAACAGCATACCCGCTGGCGTCACATTTCACTTGAAATGTTTTTCGAAAGTCAGGCAACACCAACACTGGTTTCTCTGTTATCTTTCGATTCAACAGATTGAAGCTCCTTTCGGCCTTCGCTATCCAATGAAAAAATTTATGTCGTTTCTTCATGGTATCCATCATTTCTGCGCTAATTCCGCTGAAATTTTGAATGAACTTCCTATAAAAACTAGCCAGTCCATGGAAGCTCCTCACCTCGAAAACATTTCTCAGCAATGGCCAATTCCTGATTACTTCAACCTTCTCAGGATCCATCTTCAATTCATTAGCCGAAATAACGAAACCCAGATATATGAGTTCTGTCTGCATGAAGGAGCACTTCTTCAAATTAATCAGCAGCTTCTCCTGCTGTAGCCTTTTCATCACAATGGCCAAATGTTTCAAGTGTTCAGCTCTAGTCTTGCTGAAAATCAGTATATCATCCAGTTATACGACCACAAACTTACCGATGAATTCCCTCAGGACTTCATTCATCAGCCTCATGAATGTGCTGGGTGCGTTTGCCAAGCCAAACGGCATGACCAACCATTCATACAAACCCTCGTTTGTCTTGAATGCTATCTTCCATCCATCACCCTCTCTCATCCGAATCTGATGATATCCGCTCTTGAGATCAATATTTGAAAAATAATTTGCCCCACTTAGGCAATCCATCAAGTCATCCATTCTCGGCAGTGGAAATCTGTACCTGATGGTGATTTTGTTTATCGCTCTGGAGTCTGTACACATTCTCCAGCCTCCATCCTTCTTCGGACTTAGTACCGTTGGTACGGCACATGGACTAAGACTCTCCCTCACTAGTCCTTTATCCTGCAGATCCTGTACCTACCTTTTGACCTCCTCATTCTCCTGAGGTGTCAACCTGTACGTTGCCTTATTCGACAAACTTGCTCCGGGTATGAGGTCAATGTGGTGACTCACACTCCGCATTGGTGGCAACGAACGAGGTAGTTCATCCACGATGATATCAGCGAACTCCCCCAACAGTTCCTGAATCTCCTCTGGCAAGTCGTCCACTTTTGTGCTTGTCAGGACAATTCTCGGCTTCCTGACAACAAAGAATTGTGGATCTTCGTTCTTCTCTAGCTCGGTGAGAAGTTCTTTTCCACTCATAAGAAGTATCATGCTGCTCACTTCCGGATTAACTTCCTTATCCTTTATTGGCAGCAGTGTGTGTGTTTTCCCATCCTTCTCCAAGGTGTATGTGTTCATCCTTCCATCATGAACAACATTTCGGTCATACTGCCATGGTCTACCCAATAAAACATGACATACATCCATGGGAATGACATCACACAGGATCTCATCCTTATATTCACCCATTTTAAATTGGACTAAGCATTGTTTTGTAACACATACCTGGTGTCCTTTCTGTAGCCATGTCACTTTGTATGGACTCGGGTGTTTGTTCATTTTCAGCTCCAGCTTTTCCACCATCTTGGTTGAAACGAGATTATCGGTGCTTCCGCTGTCCACTATGACTTTGCATTTCCAGCCATTGGTCTTGCACGTGGTCCGGAACAGTCGACATCTTTGCGCTGTGTCCTCCATCTCTTTCTCAGATTTCAGGAGAATTTTATGCACTGTCAGTGACTTCCCACTTCCAGTGTCTTCATCCTCAACGTCACGCCTCTGCGCCTCAGTGACGTGAGCTTTTCCTCTGTCCATTTTCCTGTCTAGACAGTCAATGGCCTTGTGTCTGTCTTTTCCACATGTAAAAAATGTGACGACACCTCCACGGCCTCTTCCTCTACCTCGAGTACAAGGAAATGTAATTGCATCAGCATATCCTCCTTGGTGATCATATTGTTGTCTCCTCGGCTCAGCATATTGTTGCTTCTACTGTGAGGTTCCACCTCTTTCAGCTTTTCCCTGAGGCCTCTTCCAATCCTCCTTGGGATTTTGAGTTCATTCTTGGGCAACTACTTTTCCTCTAGGCTGGCTTCTGCCTCAACCTCGCTGTCCCTGTTTACGACTCAGCTTCTCTTCGGCTTTCAGAGCCATCTGGTACGCATCCTCAATTGTGCGGATGGTCAACATGCTCAGCTCGTCCTGAATGTCATATCTCAGACCATTCAGATACCTCACCACCTTCTCATCATCACTCTCCCGATGACCAGCTCAAATGTTGAGCCTGTAAAATTCCTCGGTGTACTCTTTCACCGTCATCAGCTTCTGTCTCAGGTTCTACATGCGCCTGAACAGTGTGATCTGGTAGTCCTTCGGAATGAACTTCGCCTTCATCTTGGCGATCATCTGATCCCAGCTTTTGATCTTTTGTTTGCCTTTGCAGCGCCTATCAGCCTGCAACTCATCCCACCATAAGGCCGCATGTCCTTTCAGCTTTGTGACAGCATGTCTTATCTTCTTGTCCTCTTCGATGTCCTCATAATCGAAGTAGGTGTCGAGTGCTCAGATCCAATCTAGCAGCTCCTTAGCATTTAGACTTCCCTCATAGATGGGAATGTCCATCTTGGTCTTCGAGCTCATCCTCGAAATGGCTCTCATCAAACTTTCTGTCGAGGCATCTTCTGCTGTGACCTCTTCAGCATCGCGTCCAGCTTCCTCTTCCACCTCTGAATCACTAAGATTCCCAGCGCCATCTCTGCGCCTTTGGGTGGTATCCATCTCTTCGAGTCTCACCCTGAGATCCCGTATTTGATGTTCCATCTTTGGATTCCCTGCCGGTCTACCCCTTCTTCGGGCATCCCTGTCCTCACGATCAGGAGATTGCCTCTCTCTTCTGGGCGGCATACTGAATCTGCTTATCTCTGCTATCAGAACAAAGAGAACTCCTTTCCCCGCTCTGATACCACACTGACGTAACCTGCCCTCAGTGGCGACCGCTCCCACCAGGACCTTCTCTCTTCTTGGCCCGAAGAACTCAAAGGTTCTTATGATCCCCTCTCGGGAATCCTTCGTACCCACAGAAATCTTCCACTTGTGCGGTCCTCCCTCTCTTGATTATCGGGGGATCGGCTCTCGCATCTTCGCGAATTCACCAGTCGAGTGCTAGACCCTCGAATCCCTGAGACCCGATGTCTTTGGTCAATGTTGACCTTCCTTCGGCGTATCGTAACCTCATGCTATCGTGGCTTCGTGACTCGCGTTACTATTCCTTCGAAGTCCTAACCCCCGAGACCCGAAGCACCGAGATGCCGACAACTTGCTATCTCGCCTCTCGCTTCCTCGCCACTTGCGAGACCAATCTCTGGATCCTTCAACTTCCGAGACCCGACGTTCTGTGATCACGTGCCACCTATCCCTCCGAAAATCGACGGTCCCACGGAAACTGGAAATTGATACTCGCGATATTGACGTGCATGCAACTCTTGCACTCACCAACCCCGATATGTCGATATGCGATGGCAAGAGGGTTCTACTTGCACTTGAAGGTTAACTCTCTCCCAGCAGTTCAAGTCGTCGATTCTCTTCCTCCTGCTCCGAAGCTTCCCCCGTTCGGGCTTCTCCTGGGTCTGTTCCAAAATAATTGTAGGAACTCTCCCTCCTGAGCCTTCACCAACTCTCCACTCAGAATCACTCTGACTTCAATTCTTCCATAAAATCACATATGCAGCATATGAAAGAAATAAGTAACAAGAAGCAAATACGCAAAGGCATAATGCCAACAACACACAGAGGATAAACACATCCATGGAATTGAATCAAGGCTTTCCTGTTCTCCTCTTCCCAGGCTTGCCTCCGAGACTTCAATTCAACCTTCTCTTCACCTGCACGGTTCGAATAACTCAACACAACTTCTGGGAAAATAAAGATGAGAGTTTAACAGTCCAGCCTCCTCAACACACTCTATGCGAAAGAATTCCACTACACTCTATGCAGGAATCTCCTGGCTTAGATAGAGAAATGATTGAAACTCATTCTCTCATTCCCTCAGGTTTCGAACCTGCCATGCAATCACATATGCAACATATAGACAATAGGCAAAACAAGAAGCAAAGATGCAACAGCATAATATTGACAACACACAGAGAATAATCACAACCATGGAATTGAATCAAAGCTTTCCTATTAATTCAATATCTATACATGGGGATTCTTCACCGGTTCTCTTCTTGCAGCCTCTTGCTCCTAAACGCTAATGCTGAATGATAATACAATGATACAAAGGAGGGTGCCTATATTCCGTTTTCCCTCTCGAAAGCCAAAACTGTCTAATCTAGCCTTAATTGGTTTATCTACTTGCATTAAATCTAAATAAATGCCTCAGCTACCTAAGGATGAGAGCTTATCTGCTCAAGGTCCGTTACAAGGTTCAAGTGCGCTTTGTTATGAATGCCTTCATTTAAATGGTGGTGCAACAACCTTCCAAAGTATTTTTTCAAAAGTAATAAGTGCTGGCGCTGTCCAGCTGTTCTCCGCTCCATGTTGGCTCGCTTGATTGAGTTGTGGATGCTCCTGCATCAATGGTGCCTTAATGACTACAGAAATCTTAGAACAATGAATGTCATTTGTTACACTCACCTTAACTCCAAGTTTCCATATGTTACATTTATTCTTGTGATAACTTTATATTAGAGTGTGTTTCCTCTCTTTCTCATGCTCACTCTTAGTTAGTTTATGTCAACTCATGCCTTTTTCCAATGTCATGCCAGTGTCATCAACTTCTTTCTCTCTCCTTTGTTAGAGCTACCCTAACACCACAGCCTCCCATATTTACCTTTTCATCTATCCTCCATACTTTCCATAAGAGATCATGTTGCTAATCCTACCTCACTTGTGGTAAGATGCCAACCTCTGTGATGTAGGTATCTAGATAAACATGTTCTTGCATTGCGCATTGCTCATTCTTGGAAATGAAAGTATGTATTAGTCTACCCTATGTATATTGAACATATTCATTATGTACCCAAAATTTTGGACCTCATTATTATTGTCATTTGTGTATGCTCCAACAATTGTGGAAGTGACATCCACAAGTCTCTTCCTATTATATTAGTAATATTCCTCTTATTATTATCAAGGAAGGAGTTTATAACTAGCCCTTATATACATTATTCCTAAATTATCGAGGAATCAAATAACATTATGTTTTAAAATAATATATGAGTCAATGTCATAATGACCCTTTAGGTTCGTAAGAGTTTCCAATTCTTCAAGGTGTTAAGAACCATTATTTCCCAAATCATTCAGAACATAGAAGAAAATTGACCAATAGCTTATACATAGGTGATGAAAGAGATTTTCCAACTTTTTTATTGATGGTGTCTTCATGGGCTCAAAACCTTACTTTACAAACCTAACAATATTTCTACCTTTCAACATTCTCATGAACCCTTGGGTTTACCATTACTCCTTGTGGGTCATACATTTTCACTCACCAAATTCATACAAATTGAAATTTTTGTCACTTTCACAAGCCTATATGACATCACAAATATATGAATTCAACTAGGAGTAGACCTTTCCCCTTTCAAGTCGATGATCCCCATCAACTTTGGGACTCAATGTCTCTTCATTAAATTCTCCTTCTAATGAGGATGGTATTGACAACTTCAAATGATCCACATATACATTGGAATATTTTCCCATATATGGTGACCAATCCAAACAAATAGCTTTTATTCATTCTTATCCAAAATCATAAAATATCATTTTAAACCTTTCTTTGGTGGGTACAATCACACTTGATCTAACTTAGGAGGTATGTGTTGTTAAATGCTTA